>CAUYPK010023391.1:0-18584 GCA_963574355.1 Loris lydekkerianus
CTCAACACAATAACTGTGAAATTGCCAGGAAGGCTATGTTAACCAGTGTGATATAAATGTGTCAACCGGTCTGTGAAACTAGTGTATGATGCCCCATGATCATACCAATGTACATAGCTATGATTTAATAAAAAAAAAAAAGAAAGAAAAAGGAAAAGCAACAGAAAGGTTGCAGACCCTTCAGATTAATCTCTGCCAAAATTGCTTTCATCATCAGAAGTGGCAGCAATTAGGAATGAAATATAGAGGTTTAAATTGCAGGAGAAGAAAGGAAAATAATTTTGTATGTGAAGTGGTATGACAAACACAGAGCTGAAAATGTAAATGCTATCTCAGATCTTACATAGGGGAGTAAGCCTTCTTAAAAAGGGCAGGCATGGTGAAGTCTTATATAGAGAAAAACAACCACGTTTGCCAAACTCATTCAGAATGAAATAGATGTCTCATCTTACACATAAACTATGAGCTTAAAGAGATCTAAACAGTGTGCTTTCCACAATAGTGGCCACAGACCATCTTGGTCAAAGGAACTCGGGGTTCTCCTTAAATTATGTAAACACTCATATCTTTGAAACCAACATTTGTGAAAGTTGGGCCTGAGAATATGCCACTTTAGTAGGTACCTTTGAAGTAGATGACTTTTAAACCTCCTTGTAGAAGGCCTTTTCTTTCAGAACTATATCCTGAGCATAGCAGCCAGGGACGTGGTGCCTCAGTGTGGCCAGCATGGTGGGGGTGTGCATTCTGGAGGTGGGACAGGACCTCCATGGACCAGATTTGTGCAGTGACATGTGGATACCAGAAACCCTAGAGGTGAGCCAAGGGGAGGCCAAACGGTTACCCTGTGCCTCCATTCGCAGGGCCACAGGGCCAGCTACTCATGCATCTGGCCAGTGAGTCAGGCTAGAAACATGTGATCCACGCATGTTACGACAGGCACTGATTTTGGTTTCAGAGGAAACACTGCCATACACAAGGCCGCTGCATTGGGCTCACACCCTGTCAGCAGGCACAGATGGTAAGCAAGTACAATTACTTTAATATTTAAATGCAACCTGCCACAGTTGCTGTGAAGGGTCAGAGGGGAGCATTGGCAACTACCTGGAGAGTGGGTTGGGGTAAGAAGCCTTACAGAAGGGATGATTAAGTCACACTCCCTGAAGAAGGGATAGGGATTGGCTCAGAGAAAGAGAAAGAGGAGGAGGCACGGGGAGTGAGAGGAGAGATGTGACAACTCTAGGGGCAAGGAGGAGAAACTGTTTGAGAAACTGTTTGATCTGTTTGAGAAACTGGAAGGAGTCCAGGCTGACTGCCATTTTAGGAGGTCATGAGCAGAATTTGAGTTCAGGAAGATGGAAAACCACTAAATCTCTGAAGTGAGAATAATGTACTCTCATACTTACCCTTAAGATGTGGTGCCATGTGGAAAACACACAATACAATTTAGAGATGACTACATATGGAGGGCGAGAGGGAAAGTTCATGAATTACTCTGACATGACTGATTGTGAACCAGGTAAAAAGTGGCAATATTCTCTAGACCAAGAAAAATTAGGAAGGTGAAAAGGAGGTATTATGGGTTGGCCATGGAAAATCACAAGCTGGGGTTGAACTTGCTGAGATGCCAGTACCCAGGAGGTGTTAGGGTGGAGTCGCTGAGCAGGCAGTCACAGCAAAAGCCAGAGCAATGATCAGAGCTGGTCCTGGACTGTGAGCAGCTGCAGAACAGAAACAATGAGGCCTCGGTCAGGGGACAGAATGGCCATGGGAAGAGAGGAGAGAGGAGAGGGCTGGGTGGGCAGAGCATGGGGAAAGCTAACATGTGAACATCAGGGTGAAGACAATGACTCAAGGAGCAGCACTCGGAGGAAAACTTGAGTGAGGTGCTGTAGAATCCAAAGAGAAGGAGCTTTGCCCAGCAAGAGAGGGCTGGATGCAACAGAGGAAGGATGGTGCCCTTCCAACTGGTGGCATGCTGGTCACTAGGGAAGTTAGACGAGGCTTTTGAGTGAGAAGGTGGGAGAACAGCATGTATCTGAGAGCAACAAGGCATAGTCAGAGATGAGCTAACAGAGCCAGAGTACGTCCTGACAACTCCTTTGAGAATGAAGGTTGGCTGTGAGAGAAAGGAAGGTAGGGAGGTATCTGGAGGTGAACTAGTTTGGAGGGAAAATTTTGTTTCTCTTGTTTTGCTTTTTTTTTTTTTTTTTTTTTTTTTTATAAAGGGAAGACCCATGAGCGTGTTTAAACCAAAATTGCAAAGAACCGTAACGAGGAGGATGAAGAGAAGTTGAAAATAGAGAGCAAACAATTCTTCCTTCAAAGCAGGGAGAAATTTGTCACAGCAGAGGAATCAGTCTAGTCTCACCTGGATGAGACCGCTTTGAAGGACAGGGTCTCACTCTTGCTCAGGTGATCTCGAACTCCTGAGCTCAAGCAATCCATCTGCCTCAGCCTCCCAGAGTGCTAGGATTTACAGGTGTTTGCCTTTATTACCTTTTTAAAAGTCTCACTTTTAAATACATTTACATGTCCAAGTACTGACTGTTAAGACTTCAACTTATTGCAACATATACATTTTAGGGGAACACAATTCAGTCTGTAACACTACTGCACTGCCAGAAAACAGTGGAAAGATCCAGAATGGATGACTGTAAATTCTCCTTTTCATATCACGCCACAGCAGTGTATTTCAAGGTGTGAAGAGTAGAACAGCAGCCTCACCTGGGGCTATTAGAAAAGTAAGTTCTTGGGCCCCATCCTGGACCTACAGAGTCAGAAGACTTGGGGGTGGAGCTCAGTGATCTTTTAACAAACTCTCCAAGTTGTCATTCTGATGCAAGATGATTAACATTTTTAGAAAGCCAACTATTTAACCTAGTTATCTATGTATATTTCAAATATTACCTAAACACCAGTTTATTGAGTCTTGGGAAAAAAATCTTTAAAAAAAAAAAAAAACAAAGGAAAGGACTCAAAGAGATTACAGATTGTACTCAGATATGAGTTTCAAGTGAACCTGCTGAGGGTTTGGGCAAATCAGATAATATCTCTAAGCCTCAGTCTCTTCATCTAAAAAGCAGAGCTAAGAAAGCCTGTTTACAGCCAGGCAGACCCATGCCTATAATCCAAGCACTCTGGTAGGCCAAGGCAGGTGGATTATCTGAACTCACAAGTTCAAGACCAGCATGGGCCACAGTGAGACCCCCAACTCTAAAAATAGCCTTGCATTATGGTAGGCACCTGTAGTCCCAGCTACTTGGGAGGCTGAGGCAAGAAAATCACTTAAGACCTAGATTTTGAAGTTGCTGTGAACTGTAACTGTAATGAAGTTGCTGTGAACTGTAATGCCATGGCACTCTGTGGAGGCAAAATAAGACTCTGTCCCCCTAACAAAAAAGAAAAGAAAAAAAGAAAGCCTGTTCACAAACTGGCTCTAAGGATTAAGTGAGGAAAATCTAAATGCATATAAAGTGCCTATCACAGTGTCTGACTCACTCCAGGCAGCTAATAAATAGTTAAATAGTTAATAATAGTTAACTATTAAGTTATAGTTAATAGTTAATAAATAGTTAACAAATAGCTTCTTTCACCATGAAGTGACTTTTGGGTCCTGCAGTGCAGACACAAGAACAAATGTGCAATTCCAGGGATCAATCTTCATAACTCATTTCTGTGGAGCTACTAGAGTCCCTATGACTAAAAGGTATATATTTTATATTTTACTTTGCCTTCATCAATCTCTCAGTGAAGAAATGAGTTATTTGAGAGCTGGCCCTTGGAAGACCATTTCAAAAGACAAGGCATCTGTAGAGGAAGGGTGCCCACAGCAGGTGTGGTCAAGAGTCAGAATCAGTAACAAAAGACTTAGCTTCAAGGGCAACAATAGGAGGAGGAAGGCTTTTCTAAAGGATTATTCTAGAAATTGAATGTCTCTAGTATAAATCACACACACCCCCATACATACAAAGCAACTAAATTATGTTACTTAAAAGACATTTATGCACAGTCTCCAATATCCTGATCTAGCATTGAGATAAAGTTATATCTACTGTGTTACATAAATCTGACTTAAGTTGGGAGGCCTCACGAAATTTTACTTGAGGAATTTGCAGAACGTAATAAAATTGGCAGATGTAGGCAATCTCATACCGAATTTGTTTAATGCATCCTGGACTTCTTATTTAGTAATAAAATACTTAAGTCAATTTTTAAATAATATATATTCTAGTCCTCAAATTTATAACATGAATAATAAATAAAATTATATTTTCATATTAAATTTTACAGTGCTAATGAAAATGGTATAATTTTTCTTTCTTCAGGGTTCTTTCTTAAATTCAAAGCACTACTTTTTTCACAAGCATTATTCTTTACTGCATGTTTTATTTCTAACTTATTTATATGTAGTTTTTTTAATGTTCTCCAAATTCAGAACATAAAACTATCATTTTTTAAAGTATATGTATAATCATAATGAAGAGGATATATATGTGCAACTGTCTTTTCGATGTAAATTATCCAGGAAGCTCATGATGGCAAAATATCAATGAGAATGTAACAATTGTATTGTCTTTAAATTCACTTTTACGTATAAAAGTCATTAGCTAATGTATCGTAAAAGAAATATATGCTCAGAAATTAAACCTTTAGGCAAAATGCTAATAATAACAGCAATAATAATATGTATGTCCAGCTAAAATAATATTTATATAAGCAGTAAAAACAGACCAGTTATAATTGTATAGTATTGACACAATAACTGGGAGAATGCCAGGAAGGCTGTGTTGACCAGTGGGATGAAAATGTGTCAAATGCTCTATGAAACTAGTGTATGATGCCCCATGATTATATCAATGTACACAGCTATGATTTAATAAAAAATATATATATATATATTACTACATAGAAATTATATAAGCAATAACATAGACGGATTTCAGAGAAAAAAAAATAGAGAAAAACAGGGTCTTATATATACTGTATACTTGCTTTTATATAAAGTTCAACAGGCACATTATTTTAAAGTGAAATAATTACCCTTGGAAGGAGAGATTGACTTGGGGGAATGTGAGTGCTGAGGTGCCAGAAATGTTCGCCTCAATCTGGATGGTATAGTACTGTATACTATAGTTAAGTATAGTATAGTGATGGATACTATAGTATAGTACCATATACTATAGTATAGTATAGTAATATGCATTATAGTAAAATATAGTATAGTGCCATATACTATAAAAAAATACAATGTAGTACTGCATATTAAAGTATAGTATAGTACCATATAGTATAATAAAGTATAGTGTATTACCATACACTATAGTAAAGTATACTATAGTACCATATACTATAATAAGTATAGTGTAGCACTGTATATTAAAGTATACTATAGTACCATATACTATAGTAAAATATAGTATAATACCATATACTATAGTATGGTATAGTACTGTATACTATAGTTAAGTATAGTATAGTAATGTATACTATAGTATAGTACCATATACTATAGTAAAGTATAGTATAGTAGTATGCATTATAGTAAAATATAGTATAGTACCATATACTATAAAAAAAAATGTAGTACTGTATAATAAAGTATAGTATAGTATCATATACTATAATAAAGTATAGTGTAGCACTGTATATTAAAGTATACTATAGTACCATATACTATAGTAAAGTACTTTATACTTTATAGTATTTCTGTGGAAATAAAGTCTAGTAAAGAACTATACTTTACTATAATAAAGGAAGAGAAGCTGAAGGAGGAAATCTTAAGCAAGCAAACCAGTAAAATGGGAAACAATGATTTTGAAAACTCTCAGTTTTAATGTTTTAAAAAAGTAGTGAAAGTCAAAAAGAGCTACTGATAACATAGCAAAGAGAAAAGGCTGAGCATGTGACTATACAACAACCTTCTGCTAAAACCTCAAAAGGTCAGAGAGTGCAATCACAGAAAGGGCCTACAAAATGACTGAGAATAGCATGACATCATTAAGATGATGAAGTAGGAACTCTGAGCCGTCATTCTCCCATGGGAGACACCAAAAACACAATTATAGACTGACTAAAAATAATTGCACAGGTTCTGTGGAAATTTGTCAGAGACCTATACCAACCCAGAAAACTCCCAGTCCAAAATAAATACACACTCTGACCAGTAGAAAATGCTGTGGTGTTTTTACCAGACCTTGCCCTACCCCTTTTCTGCGTTGGTGGAGTCATGAAGAAATTGTCCAATTCATGGATCCTCATCTGGGGACAGAAACAGCAAAGTGTAAATTGATTTTATAATTCTGGCTGGGCTGTGGATAACCCAGGGAACTGGTATCCATCTCTCCTGACTTGGAACTCACACAGGAATGGTGGAAAGTTTGGATCTCAGCCTAGGTGCCATGAAAGACCTTAGTGAGCACCACAGAAAATGAAAACTGAAGGAGGACTGCAGATGGATGGCTGCCTGGGCCAAGAGATTGAGACCACATGGGACCCGAAGCCCTGAGATAAAGCTGGGGTGATATTCTTTGAGAAACTAAGGCAGTCAAAAGTGGCCAGTGTAAATCAGAAGGGGAAGAAAGAAAAGCACACATTTCCAAAGGCCCAGACCATACATAAGCCCAGAAAAAAATAAAGAAGATCCTAGCCTTTGCTTTAGGCTGATCTCAAGGCTCAGGGGACCACTAATTGCAACATGTCTTCCACATTATCTAGTCTAAAAGGATTGGGAGAAGTGCCTATTTTATCAACTAATTTTCAACAAATGATCACAACAAACACAGAAACCTGACCCATGCAAAGGAGAAAAGTAATGACCAGGAATAGTCTTTAAAGAAACACACACTAAATAAAGATATTCTCAGAGATAAAGGAAAACATAAATGAAGAGATAGAGAAAATCAGGAAAACAATATATGAACCAAATAAGAATACTAACAAAGAGATAAAAATTATTTTTAAAATGAACCAAATAGAAATTCTTGAGCTAAAAAATATGATAATTGAATTAAAAAGAAAATCCTTAGAGTGGGTGGGGCGCTGGCCCCATATACCAAGGGTGGCAGGATCAAACCCAGCCCTGGATAAACTGCAACAAAAAATAGCCAGGCGTTGTGGTGGGTGCCTGTAGTCCCAGCTATTCGAGAGGCTGAGGCAAGAGAATGGCCTAAGCCTAAGAGCTGGAGGTTGCTGTGAGCTGTGATGCCATAGTCCTCTAGTTAGGGTGGTAAAGTGAAACCCTGTCTCTACAAAAAAAAAATTCTTAGAGAAGTTCAATAGTAGACTTGAAAACACAGCAGAAAGAATCAACAACTCAAAGACAGTCACTTGAAATTATTGGATCGGAGAAAGTAAATCAAAAGAAGAGTGAAAAAATTAGATAGAACCTGAGAGACTTACAGGAAAATATCAAGTGGACTGATGTATGTGCTATGAAATTTCTAGTGCAAAACATTCCCCAAATTTAAAAAAAAAACATGTGGATGCACAAATATAAGAAGCTCAGTGAACTCAAAGGAGAAACTCGGAGATCCATCCCAAGGTATTATAAACAAACTATTGAAAACCAAAGGAAAAAAACCTCAAAAGTAGTAAGAGAAAAGAGATGTAACATACAAAAGATGTCTAATATGACTATGAGAGGTTATCTCAGGAGAACTCTTGCTGGCAGTGGGAATTAGGTAAAGAGATGAAACAAATATATGTCAACTTATATTTTATATATGGCATAAATGTCCTTCAAAAAGAAAGTGGAAATTAAAGATTTCCAAACAAATAAAAGCTGCAGAAGCATACGACCAGCAGAATTTCCCTATTAAGAAATGGCAAAAAAAAAAAAAAGTCCTAAAAATGGAAGTGAAATGATGCTAGGCAATATCTTAAAAACCTATCAAAATAAAGAGTTCCCTGGTAAAAGTAAAATAGAGCAACCAACAAAAAAGTCAGTATTATTGTGATTTTTCTTTGTCTTATACATTTAATTTTCTATAGAATTTAAAAGAAAATGCACAAAAATATTTGTAAATGTATGTTAATGAGTAGACAATATATAAAGATGCAATTTATGACATCAGTAAAAAGTGGGTGAGTAGAGCTAAAATGGAATAAGGATTTTGTATGTGATTATAGTTAATATTAATTTAAGATAAATTATCAAAACTTTAGGATATTATATGTTATACCCTTTGGTGAGCAAATCAAATCAAATACAACAGTGCTCCCTTATCTGTGGTTTTCCTTCAATGATGTCAGTTATCCAGGGTCAACCATGATCCAACAATAGGTGAGTAAAGTACATAAGATAGTTTGAGAAAGAGAGAAACCAAATTTACATAACTTTTATTACATTATAATGTTATAATTATTCTATTTCATAATTATTGTTGGTAATCTCTTATTATATCTCATTTAAAATTAAACGTTATCATAGGTATGTACATATAGGAAAAAACAGTAAATATGGGTTTAGTACTGCTGTCAGGCACCCACCCGGGGTCTTAGAACATATTCCCCCATGGATAAAAGAGTACTACTACATGCATAATAGGAAAATGAACCCAGCATTAAAATATGTCATTACAAGAAAATAAAAACAAAAAGCTTAATACAATCAAGTCAGTAATGGAGGAAAAGAATAAAAAGCTAAAAATACACAGAAAACAACTAACAAAATGATTAAGTTTTACTCCATTAGTAGTGACTTTAATTATAAATAGGTCAAACTTTCAAAAGACACAGACTGGTAGCATTGATTAAAAAAAGAAGAAGAAGAAAAGTAGCCTGGCGTTGTGGTGGGTGCCTGTAGTCCCAGCTACTTAGGAGGCTGAGGCAGGACAGTCACTTAAGCCCAAGAGTTGGAGGTTGCTGTGAGCTGTGATGCCACAGCACTCTACCCAGGGTGACATAGTGAGACTCTGTCTCAAAAAAAAGAAGAAAAAAAAAAAAGAAAAGAAAAGAAAAGAAAAGAACAGGATCCAACTGCATGGTACTTGGGAGACTGATGTGGGAGGATGGCTTGATCCCAAGAGTTTGAATCCTTGAATTCATAAAGATCTTGTTTCTGAAAGGAAAAGCAAAGAAGAAGGAAGAAGAAGAGAATGAAAAGGAGTAGAAGGACGAGAAGAAGAAAGAAGAAAAGAGGAGGGGAGAGGAGGAAAGAAAGAGAAGGAAGGAAAAAAAGAAAGAGAGAGAGAGGGGAGGGAGGGAGGAAGGGAGAGAGAGAAAGAAGGGACAGAAAAAGATTTTTCATTCAAATAGTAACTAAAAACAGCAAGGATAGCAATACAAATATCAGAGGAACTAGAGTATAGAAAGCAGTTACAAGGAACAAAAAATATATAATATTGTCCCTTTTATTAAAAAGTCAATTAACTTAAAAAGTGACAATTAGAAATGCAAGCACATGCAACAAACATATGTAAATGTAATTGAAATGAAAAAAAAATGAATGAGATGAAATGTAAATGAAAGAGAAAACAGAGAGCTCTACAATAATTATAGGAGACTTCAATATCTACTATTACTTCCAATAATGGATAGAATGAACAAAGAGATCAGTAAAAGCACAGAATTAAACAACCCTGTGGGACAATTGTACGTAACAAACATTTATAGATAATGCCACTTGACAATCGCACAAAACACATTTTTCTTAAGTGGAAGTGTATACGGAAAATTCTCCAACATAGGTCATATGTTTTATTACAAATAAGTCTTAATAAATCTAAGATGATTAAAATGATACAAAGTGTCTTTTCTGATCACAGTAGAAGAACAATACAAATTAATAGCAGAAGGAAAACCAGGAAACTCACAAAAATGTTGAAATTAAAAGCACAATCAGAAGAATAAATGAATCAAAGAAAAATCAAGAAAATTTAGAAAATATCTTGAGAAAAATAAAAATGAAAACACAACATAGCAAACTGTATAGGGTCCAGAGGAAGCAATGCTAAGAGGAAAATTTCTAATTGTAAATACTTACATTCAAAAAATAAGAAACATTTTAAATAAAAATCCTAAGTTTATACCTTAAAAAGTAAGAAAAGAAGAAAAATCCTAAACCTAACATTAGAAGAAATAAATAAAATAAAAATTGAAGCACAAATAGAACAGATAACTGAAAAACCAAAGGAAAAATAAGTTGGCTAAGTTTTTCCATTTTTTTAGAAGTCCGGGTCTCTCATTGAGGCAAGTCTCAAACTCCTGAACTTAAGCAATTCTCCCTTCTCAGCCTCCCACAGTGCTGGGATTATAGGCGTGAGCCATAAAATCATTGAGTTTTTTCCCAGAGGTCATAGTGGGATAAAATTGGGCTTTAGTAACAAAACCAAATTTAGAAACTCACCCATATGTAGAAATCAAAGGAACACACTCTTACATAACCAACCGAAGAAATCAAAGAGAAGTCAGAAAATACATTAAGACGAATGAAAATGAAGATATGACATAACAAAACTCACGCTGAAACTGTTTACAGAGAAATATACAGCAGGTAACATCTATATTTTAGAAGAGGAGAGACAGCAGATGAATAACGTAAATTTTTGCTTCAAGACACTGGGACAAAAAAGAGCAAGTTAAATCTAAATCAAGCAGAAGAAATGAAATAATCAAAATTAGAGCTGCAACTTGTGAGACTGAAAAGAGATAATCAAAGAAACAAAAAACTAGTTCAGTAAAAAGAATTTAAAAATTGGCAACACTTCAGCTAAATTGTACAAGAAAAAAAGAGAAGGCTCGAATTACTAGAATTGGGGAAAGAAGGTGAGATGTTATTACAGACTTTACAAATTAAAAGAGATTACAAACAAATACCATGAACTACTGTGTGGCAAGAATGTGAAATAACGTGACTGACATGAAACAGACATATTTTGGAAAAAAAACATAAAACACTGAAACAGATTTAAGAAGGAATAGACAGTCTGATAGACCTATATGAAGTAAAGAATTGAATTAATAATTAGAAAAAACAAAACTACCCACAAAGAAAATACTGGCTCAGAAGTTTTCACTGGCCAGTTCTACAAACCATTGGAAAAGCAAATACCAGTTCTTCATAAACACTTACAGAAAACAGAAGAGAAAGAAACACCTCCCAACTCATTCTATGAGGTGTGTAGGTCATTACGAAAGTGTTGTAATACACAAAGATCAAGAAATGTAAAATCCATGAGGACAGAAACAAATGAAGTCCTCTCAGCAACACCAATGAAGTCGAGGAGGTTGAAACTTGCACAGATGAATCAGAAAGGACGTTGCTGACTGTGTTTCTTGGAAGTGAAATAATGGACCATAACACTGTCTGTCTGAAAACTTTAATAGTGGCTGGGCACAGTAGCACAAACCTGTAATCCCAGCACTCTGGGAGGTTGAGGCAGGTGAATTGCTTGAGCTCAGGAGTTGGAGACCAGTCCGAGCAATAGTGAGACCTGTCTCTACTAAAAATGGAAAAACTAGCCAGGCATGGTGGCAGGCACCTGTCATCCCAGCTACACAGGAGGCTGAGGCAAGAGGATTAATCACTTGAGCCCAATAGTTTGAGGTTGCTGTGAACCAGGGGTGGCGAACACGTGGCTAGAGCCGCATGCGGCTCCCGGCCAAAATGAATTTCGGCTCTTTGCCTCTTATCATTATTTTGTATACTGTGGCTCTTTGCCAAGTTTGGATTTTGTTATGCTGCTTCTGAGGCGGGACCTCTGAGGAGCGATCTCCGAGCGCATAGTCGAACTTGTTCGCCACCCCTGCTGTGAACTATGATGATGCCACAGCACCCCACTCAAAGTGACACAGTGAGACTCTGTCTCAAAAAGAAAAACTTTCATAGTGACCTACATATTTCTAGGATACCAACAAAACACCAAGATATCATAGAAAAAGTAAACGCCTATAAACAAACTTATAAAGACACAAAAATCCTCAACAAAATACCATCAAAATAAAATCCAACAATATATAACAAGGATTGTATATCATGACCAAATGGAATTTATCCAGATACAAAGATGTTTTAACAACATGAAATCAATAATATAATAATTATGTCAATAAATAACAAAAAACACATGATCACATCAAAAGACACAGAGTAAGCATTAAGCAAAATCTAGCACCCTCCATTTAAAAACACTACACAGCTAGGAATAGATGGAGCTTCCTCAAGTTCATAAAGGGCATTTTTGAAAACCCACCATTAGCATTACACGTAACTCTCACAGTTAACATAAAAAATTCTTACGCCTCCAGAAAGAAAACTTGCCCAATATTAATAACTGACACAAGATCAAAATAGGCATTTCTACAAAGAAGATACATGAGTTGCCATTAAGCCCATGGAATGATGGTCAATACCATTAGCCACCAGGGCAGTACAAGTCAAAACTGTCATGAGGTCTCATTTCATACCCACTAAGCTGCCTATAATCAGAACAGTAGGAATAATAAGTGCTCGTGAGCATGGTAGAGAATTGGAATTCTCATACACTGCTGGCTGGAATATAAGTTGTAGTCACTTTAGCTAATAGTGCAGCAGTTCCTGAAATGATTAAACAGACAATTCAGCAATTTCACTCCTAGGTATATACACATAGGAGAAAAAAACATATCCACAAAAAAGTACATAAATGTTAATAGCAGAATATTTGCAATAACAAAAAGCTGAAAACAGCTGAAACAACTCGCAAACAGACAAACAATAGTGTATTATTTGGGAATCAAAAGAAATAAATTACTGACACATGCTGTTACACTATGAACCTTGAAAATATTAGGTATGAAAGAAGTTAATCACAAAAGCCCACATAAATGATGATTCCCTTTAAGTAAAATGACAGCCATACACAAACCCACAGAGACAGGAGTACGTCAGAGGTTGCTGAGGCTGGAGCAAGTGGGCATACTGAGGAGAGACACTGTGTGACCTGGGGCTTCTCCTCAGACGAATGAAAGTGCTACGGGCTCAGAGCCCATAGCACAGTGGTTACAGCTCCAGCCACATACAATGAGTATGGTGGGTTCGAACCCAGCCCAAACCAGCTAAACAATGACAACTGCAACAAAAAAGTAGCCGGGCATTGTGGCAGACCCCTGTAGTCCCAGGTACTTGGGAGGCTGAGGCAAGAGAATCGCTTAAGCCCAAGAGTTGGAGGTTGCTGTGAGCTGTAACACTACAGCACTCTACTGAGGGTAACATAGTGGGACTCTGTCTCAAAAAAAAAAAAAAAAAAAAAAAAAAAGATCTAAGATTGATCCTGCTGATTCAAGCACAACTCTGAATAAACTAAAAGCTATTAAATTGCACACTTTAAAGGAGGGAATTGTATGATGTGTGAATAATATCTCTATAAAGCTATAAAAAAGAAAAACAGGCTCAACAACTTTATAACATGAAAATTAAAACCACAATGAGAAACCACTACACACTACTATTTTAATAGCTAAAAGATGCACACATTTTTAATCCCATAATGTCAAGAGCTGGAGAGGAAGTAAGGCAGTTGCAACACTTCTATAGGTGTGGATGCAGTTCAGCAAACATTACAAACTTAACATACCATGTATTTAATTCTAGTTACTTTTTCATGGGTCTATGTCCCTGATGGGCTGCAGTCTCTGAAAGAAGGGCCCGAGATTTATTGCCCACCATCCCTACAGCCAAGCTCCATGCTCCTTGGTGAGTTGCTGCTAATAAATATTCAGTCACACACTTAGAGACCGACTCTGGATTCTGTCCCATCATCATGATTGCCTAGGCAAGGAGTCTACATATAAAGGCTAGGACCCTAATTTGGTCCCCGGTGGACAAAGGCTCTGTGAAGGCAAGGCCCACCTCTGGTGGCTTCTTAAACCATGTACAGCCATTCCCAGCTCAGTGCCTGCACGTGACATGCACGTCACGGACATGTGCTGGGTTGACCTGTGCAAGATGAAGGTAAAATCATACTAACAGTTCGCATTATTCTAATTTTATGCACTGAGATATTATTTGTACACTAAGTCAAGAAGATGTGAAGAAAAGATAAAATGTCCCATAAACACACAACTGTTACTTTCAAGCCAGGATAAACCTCCAAGCTTTCTGCCCTCACCTGTGTTCACTCAAGGCCCCACTACACACTCACCCCTCCTCCCTCGCTGCAGGATTCTTTGAGACTCAACTTTTAATACAGAGACATTGGGTAGGGATGGGGGCATTTTTCCTCTAACAGAAGTGCAGGAGAGCACTCTATACTTACAGTAGCCGGGCAGATCTCCTGCAGGCCCTCCGTTCTGTTCTTTTAACTCTGTCTCAGGGACCATGTGAGATTTCTTCTTGGGATCTTGCAAAAGCATCAAAAACACCTTTTTGAAAATTAAGAAAGAGCTAAATATTATTGTATGTTCCTTTTCACATTGCATTTCTTTTCTTTTACCTCAATCGCCCAATTGGGTCATGATAACATACCCCAGACACATCTGGGCTGTTCATTTACTCACTCATTTAATTGGCATAACTCAAAGCTGGCTGACTGGCCGCCTGGAGGCTGGATGCAAAGATGAACACGACTTGACTGTGAACCCCCAGACCTTGACTCGCGGGCAAGGCTGGTCAAACCCTCAGGCAGCAGTAGGTAGAGAGGGGGCAGGAAATAACCCAGTGTATCCAATTCAACTTAAGTTTGTGGCTCAGTCTATCAGCATCTTAGAAATTCAGAGGTAAACCCGAAAATAAACTCGAGGCGTTTATTTATGGTAGACAGAATCTCACATATAAAAATCCCCACTGAATATATATCCCCACCAGTGGACTATGACGAATCATGTCACTAAGGTAGTTAATTTAAGCATCTTGGCTTAAAGTCACTCTTCAATGCTGGAAGTAAAAATCCAACCTCTATTTGCTAAAAGCCAAAGGCTAGGACCAAATTGCAAAAATAAGGTGAGGAATCAAGAGAGAGCCAAGAAAAAAATAAAGAGAGAGAGAGAGCGCCAAGACAAGGAAAGAAGGGGTGGGCTGAAGGCATCAGGGCCCCTGAGCCACACCTGGAGACCTGGCATAGTTTTATGGAGAGGGGGATCAAGAATCCACAATCTTTGGGTAAATATTGGGTAGAGTGCAAGAAGCATAAAAATGAAAGACAGAAGCCCCACAGAAGCAATGCAGTGCAGTTGGTTGAGGGATAAGGTGTGGGTCCTAACTAGCTCCACTCCTGGCAACATGTGGGCCCGCCCTGGGTCCGTAGGCACAGGGTTCAGACCCTTCAGAGTGCTGGCTGCCTTGTCTGGTCTATCCAGAGATAATGGTAACAGTCACTAAAATGACTGTTAAATGACACTTTTCAGAGTCCGCCAGGCACAGACTCTGAAAGTGCGCAGGTATTGTGTTATTCATGTAGCTAGCCACTAGCCTCCCAACACCCTCTGCAGGCCAGGCCCCCATCAAGGCGCTGTGTGGCCGCTCTCTCCTTTGGCATCCTCTCTGTACAGGCTCCCATCACTCCCTCCCTGGCACAAGTCCTCAGAGATCCAGGTTCCTGGATGGACCCCCCTTCTAAGCAACTCCTGCTGGACAAGTTTCATTCCCATCCAGCTGGTGTCTCAGTTCAGCAGGTCAACAATGAGCACCCCCCTTCCAATTTCAGTACACAGCATCAGCGTTCTGATTCCCTTAAATAAACAAAAGGTATTGACACTGTCTCTAGGTGTTCCCTGGGAGCCACCGACTCTAAGTGGGAGACATGGGGAGGGCACCAGAAAGAAGCAGCGAGGAGTGAGCAGGCTGCAGGAGAGGCAGGCACTCTCTGTGCGCGCAGTCTGCATGGAATCCACCTGAGCAGAACCCATGTGCTCAGCACTAGGGAAGGGTCAGGACATTTAACTAGATCACATGGAGTCACCTTCGCTTGAAAGCTACCCCTTTTGCTGATTCCCAGTATGTCCTCAATGAAAAGCAGCAAAACTCACTATTACTACAAATTATAACAATAACAAGAATTATAACCATTTTGGAGTGTGTGACAAACATATAACCTTCGACAAATTAATTTACCACTGTGTGACCTGGTTTCTTTACATGATGGATACTAATAAACAAGACATATTATAGGACTATAGAAAGCAGTAAGTGTATTTACATATAAAGCCCGGAGAAGGATGCCAGGACCTCAGCAAGATCCACCCTTAGGCAACCAGAGGAGTGAGAATAGTGGGGTGCATGGTGTGCTCTACCACGCGATCCCCAAGTTAATCCAGTAAGATGGGCACTGTCCTCCTCATTTAAGAGGGAACTGAGACTTCATGAAGTAGGTCTCTACAGAGTTCATTCATAGGGAATGGAATTAGAAACAATAGAAATAGTGAAAATAGACAACAATTTATTAAGTGAAGATTTTCTTTTTTATCATTTTCTTTTTTTTTTTTTTTAAGCAAAAGGATGGAGTTTATTGACAGAGAGAGCAATTGACAAGCATGATAAGCAAAAGAGGGTGAATAGAAGAGGGAGAACAGAGCCTCTGGCAGCAGAGGGGGATAATCCAAATGGGAAACCCATTTGGATCATATTCTAAATGGAATTTTTATTTAACAGTCACATGTAACTGAATATATAAAGTATACTTTAATAATTAAGGTATTCATGATAATAACTGACATCTCAACTTTAAAAATTGTCCTCTTCCTCTCACAAAAGGGCTGTGTGTGTGAGTGTGGGTGCGTGTATGAACATGTGTGAGTGTGTGTACGTGTGTGTGTGCACTCATCTGTGCAAGCATGTGTTGGAGGAGAAAACAGAGTAACGGAGTAACGGATTTTGCCCTCCATAATCTCACAGAGAAGCAAGGATATGATCAATTATGATCAGACAAGAAGGATCAGGGAATTCTGGAACTTTGTATTGGAAGATTAGAGGCAAGTCCAAAACTGTAAGAATGTTCTCTGAGTGCCATCTAGTGGCAACTCACCCTAACTTCAGGCACATCATCCAAGAGGCTCTGAAAATATGAGAGAATGTCAGTAGCACAATTAACAGAAAGGATGAATAAAGTTTCCAATTTCGAAAAGCAAAATGACATTGATCACAGTAGTCCAAGATTTGGGTCTTGATGGCAGAATTTACCGTGGTTATTTGGGGCTGTCATTCTCATTCTAAATGGAAACAGATGACAATAATAAAGCTCCCCTTGGCAAGAGTCTCAGGGCACCTTAGCATCCAAAACAGAACATTACCCAGGACTCCAGTAAAATTAGATGTGTCAGGAAACGCCCAGCCTTCCCATGAATTTGGAAAATAGACCCTCCTCATTATAGTTGTAGTATACAGTAAGCCTCTGAAACAGGCAGTCTTGCTGCCATAGCAGGAAAATATATTAATCCACAAGTTACCCAATAATGGTTAAAGATCAATCCTGTGTGCTCCCTCCCTAAAAGGCACCCCACAGAGGAGTTCTGTTTCGCACAACTTGTATTTTTAAAAAGAAAGATTTACATCTCTTTTTCTTTGCTCAGCTCTTTTCAAAATTTGGGCAAAACTAATGAATATAGATGAAAAAATATTCAACATGATTCTAACAAACAGAACCCAGCAACACATCAAACAAATTATACTTCATGACCAAGTCGGTTTTATCCCAAAGTCTCAAGGCTGGTTCAATATACGTAAATCTATAAATGTAATTCAGCACATAAACAAATTAAAAAACAAAGACCATATGATTCTCTCAATCAATGCAGAAAAACCTTTTGATAATATCCAGCATCCCTTCATGATCAGAACACTTAAGAAAATCGGTATAGAAGGGACATTTCTTAAACTGATAGAGGCCATCTACAGCAAACCCACAGCCAATATCGTATTGAATAGAGTTAAATTGAAATCATTTCCACTCAGATCAGAAACCAGACAAGGCTGCCCATTGTCTCCATTGCTTTTTAACATTGTAATGGAAGTTTTAGCCACCGCAATTAGGGAAGAAAAGATAATCAAGGGTATCCATATAGGGTCAGAAGAGATCAAACTTTCGCTCTTCACAGATGATATGATTGTGTATCTGGAAAACACTAGGGAATCTACTACAAAACTCCTAGAAGTGATCAAGGAATACAGCAGCGCCTCAGGTTACAAAATCAACATTCACAAATCGGTAGCCTTTATATACACCAACAATAGTCAAGTTGAAAAAACAGTTAAGGACTCTATCCCATTTACAGTAGTGCCAAAGAAGATGAAATGTTTGGGAATTTATCTAACAAAGGACGTGAAAGATCTCTATAAATAGAGCTATGAAACTCTAAGAAAATAAATAGCTGAAAATGTTAACAAATGGAAAAACATACCATGCTTATGGCTGGGAAGAATCAACATTGTTAAAATGTCCATACTGCCCAAAGCAATATGTAATTTCAACGCAATCCCTATTAAAGCTCCACTATCATACTTTAAAGATCTGGAAAAAACAATACTTCATTTTATATTGAATCAGAAAAAATCTCAAATAGTCAAGACATTACTCAGAAATAAAAACAAAGCAGGAGGAATCACACTACCAGACCTCAGACTATTCTATAAATCGACAGTGATCAAAACAGCATGGTATTGGCACAAAAACAGA
>CAUYPK010023392.1:0-10011 GCA_963574355.1 Loris lydekkerianus
TCATAATCTCATGGAGAAGAGAGTCTGTGCCTTGTGAAGCCACTTTGTCACTTTCGGGGATCCCTATAACAGGGGTGGCGAACAAGTTCGACACAAAGAGCCATAATTTTAAACTGTGAGAGTCAGAGAGCCACACCACGCAGTGACCTGCCAAAACAGACAAACACTCACACAAAAGCATATAATTTTAACAATAATATATTAAACACATAAGAGAACAGGCTCAGTCAGGTGTTTTTTGTTACCTTGTTGGAGTGATGGGATGATAATCTCAGTGGGATTTCTGGCATCTTTTGTTTTCAGTAATCTTCTGCAAATCAGGTTTGTATTCAGTTGTAGCCACTTGGAGCAGTTCCTTTACATGAGTGTGAGTCAGAATGGACCGGTGCTTTGATTTCACGTGTTTCCCCCCTGGGGACGGGACTACGCACTCAGAGATCTCTCCTCAGAGGTCCCTCCTCAGAAGCAGCATAACAAAATCCAAACTTGGCAAAGAGCCACAGTATACAAAATAATGTTAAGAGGCAAAGAGCCGCATTAATTGTGGCCGGGAGCCGCATGCGGCTCGAGAGCCACGTGTTCGCCACCCCTGTCCAATATGAAGGCATCATATTATGGTGGTATTTTTAAAAGAACACAATAATTGGGAATGAGTTTTCGAGATCTTAGCTTCAAGTTCATCATCTCAGTGCCTCCATTCTGACCTTTTCCATAGGGTGACAGCAAATGGCAGCACGTTAAACATTGACAGAGCTGTCACATCCGACGTGGGGAAATACACGTGTGTTGCTACTAATCCTGCTGGAGAAGAAGACCGAATTTTTAACTTGAATGTCTATGGTAAATATGAAATATCACCTTTTTGACCGTGCTACCTTAAGCATGAAGTATGACAGTTAAGTTTATGAACTTGTCACTGTGTGCTTACATTAGCAGCACTGTACAAATTATCTGGTACATTTCCATAATTTTTTTTTTTTTTTTTTTTTAATAGAGTCTTACTCTGTCACCCTGGATAGAGTGCCATGGTGTATTAGCTCACAGCAACCTCTGACTCTTAGGCTCAAGTGATTCTCTTGCCTTAGCTTCCTGAGTATCTAGGAATATAGATACCTGCTACAACACCCAATTAGTTTTTTCTGTTTTTAGTAGAGATGGAGTCTCCCTCTTGCTCAAGCTGGTCTCAATTGAACCCTTGAACTCAGGCGATCCACCAGCCTTGGCTTCCCAGAGTATTAGGGTTATACAGGCATGAGCCACTGCACTTGGCCTGGGTTTCATAACTTCTGTATATCAACATCTCCCAGCTATCTTCGTGTCAATGTGTGACAGTTTCTTGCTGAGTGGCATTCATTGTTATTTTGTGTTTTTGCGTGCTATAATAAGAATGCTGGAGCTTGGATTAGAGCAATACACAAACATTTGAAGATTTCTTATTAAACTTGGGAAGAATGGAAATGAAATCAGGAATATGTTAGTCCAAGTTTATGGGAATAAAGCCGTGAAGAAAATGGGTGTGTATAAATGGATTAAATGTTTTGCTGAGGGGAGAGAAATTATTACTGATGGGGAGAGGTCAGGGCAACCAGGAATGAGCAGAACCAATGAAAACATTGCAAAAATTCATTTAATTGTGTGTCAAAATCTTCAGCTGACTGTGAGAAGCATAGAAGACCAAGTAAACATCAAGAAAGAAACAAACAAATCTTTAACTTGGCCAATACCTCGTGGCTCCTTTATCATGACAGTGCACCAGCTCACATGGCACTGTCTGTGAGGGAGTTTTTCGCCAATAAACAAATAACTGTATTAGAACACCTTCCTTACTCACCTCATCTGGCCCCCAATGACTTTTTTCTTTATCTGAAGATAAAGGAAATGTTGAAAGGAAGACATTTTGATGACATTCAGTACATCAAAGGTAATACAATACCCAGTTTTGATGGCCATTCCAGAAACAGAGTTCTAAAATTGCTTTGAAAAGTGGACTAGGTGCTGGCATCAGTGCATAGCTTTCCCAAGGGGAGTGCTTCAAAGGGGACCATAGTGATATCCAGCAGTGAGGTATGTAACACTTATTCTAGGATGAATTCGTGAATTTAATTGTCAGATCTCATGTCTGTTGTAGAATGCTCCAGATATCTGGAGCATTTAGTTTTAAATCTGATGGCACTGCTATTTCCTTTTGGGATACAAAACAAAAATAAGGATAATTATAGCATAAATGATAGTAACATACCCACTTTCTCTCTCTCTCACTTTCTACATAAAATAGTTCCACCTACAATTAAGGGTAATAAAGAAGAAGATAAACTAATGGCTTTGGTAGATACATCAATAAGTATTGAATGCAGAGCTACAGGGATGCCCCCACCACAGATAAACTGGCTGAAGAATGGACTCCCTCTGCCTCTCTCCTCCCATGTCCGGATGCTGTCAGCAGGGCAGGTTATCAGGTCAGCATTTACTGTGTGTTATTTCCTAGACAAATAAAGTAACTGTTATTGCAGACTATTCCTTCTTCTAAACAGTGTTTAAGAAATGCTTTTTCTTAGGCTTTGACTGTTTTCCCCCCTTTCCGTATATTTTCATAAAAGGACAACAAACATAAAAATGAATTTTTTCTGTTCTTACTTAAATGGTTGTATTTTAGTAAATGTGTATAAAATGGATCTTTCATTGACTTGTTACAAATATATTTCCATGAACTTGTATTTTAGCTAAAACTTTATATGGCAAAATAGTGGGAAGATGTTTGCTAACATCACGTGATTTTAATATGAGCATCATTCTCTGTTAATAGGTATTCGAAAAATATTCACTTCCCAAATGGTGCTGTATTTGTGATGGCATATAGTCACTGCCTAATCAACTCTAAAAAATAAATTTTATTTGAGCTATCTGTATTTTTGTGATAGATTGTTATAAGCTTCATAATTAAATTTTCCCACATAAATAACCTGCTATAATCTATTTATAAATCATAAATATTTTATTTATGTGTGTTGAATGACATCAAATGATGATGTGTTAAATCAAACTGTTTCTCAGGATCGTAAGAGCTCAGCTATCTGACGTTGCTGTGTATACTTGTGTGGCCTCCAACAGAGCCGGGGTGGATAATAAGCATTACAATCTGCAAGTACTTGGTATGTTACAGAAATGACCCTTCTGCTTTCCTAGGCATGCAGTATTAAGCAACTGGCTTATATTGAAAAATAGGCTTCCTTGTGGATTTAGAAATATGACTTTCCTCTGTCACAAAGAATGAGTGCAGTAGAATCTTACTAACCAGAGAAAAATATGTTTTCTCCCAAGGGGTCCATATTATTGGATCATAATGTCTGTTTGTCAAAATACTCTACCAACCTGGAATCTTGTGCTAAATCGAATGTAAATTTTTTAAAATAACATTCCAGTTCAGACACAAGACCAGTCTTTTTATACAAAAAAGTCAAGGCTATTTTTCTAATAATCTGAGCAGCTTATTTAGAATATTTAAAATATATTCAATGATTTTGAAGTATTTCTTCTTTTTCTATTGTTATTTCTATTCTTATTTCTATAAGATTTGGCATGATCTGTTTTTTGAAATTATCTTTTACTTTTATTTATAAATATTAGTTGTCTATTTTTTGAGACTTTGGATAAAAATAAGAAGTTAACTGATGACTCCATACTGAACCTCAGAGTCAAAGCGTTCTATAATAGACATACTCTTATCTGACAATGTGAATGTTACTTTCTTTGCATTATTATTGTTGCTTAATATTTCAATGCAGCGATCGTCTGATTTCTTTTCTGATTGTATTTATCTTCATTCTTTATGAGGTTTTTGTTTCTAGTCCTTATCTTAAACATTGTTGTTGTTATTAAATTTTAAGCCTTTTTAATTTTGTGAAGGCAAAAAGTGGAGACCAAATAACCACATGTATATGTTAAAAAAAAAAAAAAATTCTTTAACATTTTTATCAGCCAGATACGTGCTATTGAGTTTTCTTCATTGGAAAAATAAAAGTCTTAAAGACTGTAATCAGATTTTTTATACCCCCCCAAAAAAGAAAAAAAAAAAAAAATATGTAGATGAATACACATGCATATGTCTCTGTTATGTATGTGTCTATGGAGAGAGAACTTAAAACTTTCCATTGCTGAACTATTGGGGTTTGCCCATAAAAATTTGTTAATCCCCAAGAACATTGCAGAATAGTTAGGTAACTATTGGCTATACTCTAAAAATAATTTAGGTTTAAGCATATAAAATTTACTCTATAACTTGAAATTTTTTGATTTTATGTAAAGTATTTCAAAGAATACTACTATGACTGTTATATACATTATAAAAAATTAAAGTGACAAACCTAAGAAGTTGAAGAATCACAAAAATTTAAAACACATTAGTTGTATGTTCCATACGAAAATAATTTTTAGGTTTCATTGCTGATATTTGCAAGATTAATAATTAGCACACCTAATCGATAGTTTTGTAACAAAATCATATTTATTATATGCTATTTTGAAATATATATATTTATTGACCATAGACATTATAGAATTTTTAAATGTTTTTATTTAAATTTATCTCAAATTACAATACATATATAAATTTCGCCCATTTTGTATTTTTTGTAGTACCACCAAATATGGACAATGCATTGGGGACAGAGGAAATCACAGTTCTCAAAGGCAGCTCCACCTCTATGACATGCATGACTGATGGAACCCCAACGCCCAGCATGTCCTGGCTCAGAGATGGTCTTGCTCTGGGGCTTGATGACCATCTGATGATTGACGCTCAAGGAATGGTCCTCCAGCTCCTGAAAGCGGAGACTGAAGATTCAGGAAGATACACTTGTGTTGCCTCGAATGAAGCTGGAGAAGTCAGCAAGCACTTCATCCTGAAGGTCCTAGGTATGTGAGCATTTGGAAATAAGTGACAGTGAAGCCTTAGTAAGTAAGTGTAATGCCTTGAATCGTAAGCTAGGGGATAAAATTTGTAAAAACTTTATTGTATTTTTATTGCTGTTTTGTATTCACCTAGGCTGCTTCTTATCTGGATCATGTTAAATTTAAATTGCTATACTTCTTATCTATCTGAAATGATGTCAGCTCCTACTTGTAAAACATTATTCATTAATAAAGTCTTATAGCCAGCTGAGAAGATTTTTAGCTTTTTCCTAGAATTGAAAGCACGTCTAATTATAGAAATTGATGAAGAAGCAAAATATTGATATGACTACATGATATTGCATTCTTTAAATGGTCTAATATGTATATTAGAGTTGGAATAGTCCTTTTCATTGGTCAGGTAAGTATTTAAAGTATAATTCCAGCAAAGACCAAGAGTTTGACATTCCTCTGTATCCATTTGAATATCCTTGAATATCCTTCACTGGCCTGAGTGCGTCAGCTAGAACTTCCAGTACTGTGTTGAATAGCAGTGGTGATAGTGAACATCTAGAAGACTGAAACTGGACCAGCACTTCTCGCCACTTACAAAAACTGACTGTCACTGGTTAAAAGATTTAAGTTTAAAACACAAAATGATAAAAATTCTGGAACAAAGTGTAAGAAAACTTCTTAACAATATCAGCCTGGAAAAAGATTTTATGAAGAAGATACCCTTGGCAATTACAGAAACACCAAAAATAAATAAATGAGATATGATCAAGCTAAAAAGCTTCTGCACAGCTAAGGGTACAATAGCTAAAGTGAAGAGACCACCTCAAGAATGGGAGAAGATATTTGCATGCTACAAATCTGACAAAGGGCTAGTAACTAGAATCTACAGAGAACTCAAATTAATCAACAAGAAAAGAGCAAACAATCCCATTGATAAATGGACAAGGGAAAGGAACAGAACTTTCTCTGAAGAAGACAGATGAATGGCCAATAAACACTTGAAAAAAATGCTCATTATCCTTTGTCATAAGAGAAATGCAAATCAGAATAACCCTGAGATATCACCTATACCCAGTGAGAATAGCCCACATCACAAAGTCCCAAAGGTGCAGATGCTGGCATGGATGTGGAGAAAAGGGAACACTTTGACACTGCTGGTGGGATTGCCAATTAATACAGCTTCTATGGAAACAAGTATGGAGAATCCTCCAACAGCTAAAGGTAAACCTTCCATTTGATCCCACAATCCCATTACTAGGTATCTATCCAGAAGAAAAAAAAATTGTTTTAACATAAGCACATTTGCACTACAATGTTTATTGCAGCTCAATTCATAATCACCAAGAGATGGACTCAATCAAGTTCCCATCAACTTATGAATGGATTAATACACTGTGGCATATGTATACCATGGAATATTATTCAGCCATAAAAAGATGGAGACTTGGCTCCATGCCTATGGCTCAAGCGGCTAAGCAAGCAGGTTTGAATCCAGCCTTGGCCCACCTGAGCAAGCAGGTTCAAATCCAGCCTGGGCCCACCAAACAACAATGATGGCTGCAACCAAAAAATAGCTGGGTATTGTGGTGGGTGCCTATAGTCCCAGCTACTTGGGAGGCAGAGGCAAGGAATCGCTTGAGCCCAGGAGTTGGAGGTTGCTATGAGCTGTGAGCTGTGATGCTACCACACTCTACACAGGGTGACAGCTCAAGGCTCTGTCTCAAAAAAAAAAAAAAAAAAAAAAAAGATGGAGACTTTACATCTTTGGTGTTAACTTGGATGGAACTGAAGCACATTCTTCTTAGTAAAGTATCACAAGAATGGAAAACCAAGTATCCAATGTATGCAATATTAATATAAAACAATAAATAAATAACTATATGCCCATATGAGAGAAAAACACAATCATAGTCAGGGTGGAGGGAAGACAGAGGGGAAGAGTAAGAGGGTACTGGTAAGGCCTTCACCTAATGGACACAATGTAAGGGTAGACAGCACACCCCTGAGTGAAGGGCTGAACTACGACCAGAACTTTACCTAACAAATGTAAACAATGTTAACTAGTCATTTGTACCCTCATATTAATCTAAAATAATAAACAAACAAATAAGTAGATAAATACAATATGTATTCCAATGTTCTACATGCAAACAAATAGTATAAAGATAAAACATACTTTTTCCTTGAAGTAAAAAATGTTGACCTTAGAAAGAAAGGAAAGATGAATGAAAAGGAATTATTTTCATAATCAAGACATTTTTGGATTTTGTTTGGTATTTTGATATGGTGCAGGTGAGAATCCAGGCTCCTTACATGTCACAGAATGCATCCTACAAAATATAGTAAAGAGAATTGTAGCAAGAGTCTTGGTTAGATAGAGCTTGCATATGTTTTCGGAGTAATCTGCAGAGTACCTATTAAAATTCATTTACTTAACCTTTAAAGTCTGCTTCATCTCCAGTTAAACTTGATGAGGGCAGAGGCAATACCCATCTTACCCCTTCTTTGTATTTAGTCAGAGACTCAATTTTTATTTTTTGGATTGAATTAAACTGAATAATTTACATTCCAGATGGATAAAAGTTTTAACTGTAGAGGGAAGCAGAACAATATCTAAATAAATGAAGTACAATTCTCTGTACGTCCATAGAATGAGTAGTGGCAGCAAAAGAGGTTCTCTAGGATATTTATAGGCAAAAGAAAATTATCAGCTAACATACTTTTAAACACAGATGCAAAAATCTTCAAGAAAATACAAACTCAATCCAACAGCACATTAAATAGATTATTCACTATGAGCAAGTGAGATTCACCCCAGAGATTCAAGGATGTTTTAACATATGTAAATCAATAAATGTGATACACCAAATTAACAAACAGACAGACAAAAATTATATGATCATTTCAAAAGATGTAGAAAAAGCATTTGACAGAATTTAACATGCCTTCATAGCAAAATCTCTCAACAAATTAGGTGGAAGAGGTATGTACCTCAACATAAGGAAGACTGTATAATAAAAACCCACAGGGAAGATCACACTCAACATGGAAAAGGCAAAAACTTTTCCTGTCAGATCTGGAGCGACACAAAGGTGGTCACTTCCTCTACCTCTCTTCCACATAGTACTGGAGTCCTAGTCAGAGCAATCAGGCTAAAAAAGAAAGAGCATTCAAATTGAAAAGGAGGAAGTCAAATTGTCTCTGCAGACAACATTATCTTATATAGAGGAAACCCTAAAGACTCCACCAAAAAACTCAAAGGACTTATAAAAGATTTCAGTAAAGTTGCAGGGTACAAAATCAATCTATGGAAGATGGCCGACTCAGGGCTTGGTTAGCGTTCTCCACCCACTTGGAAAGAGCAAAGAGTTGTGTAGAGATTCAACTTTTATCCAAGAAGGCACCCAGCAGTTGAACACAATAAGTGAGAAAACTTAAGACACTTTGAAAGGAACAACAAGCAGCTTCTTGGGCCATGAGCCTGAAGGAAAACTTTGATTCTTCAGAGGGTGAAAAACAGAGGACACTGTCTCTGCCATTCAGAGTCCCCCGGGGGAGCTGGGCAATCCAGCACACAGGAGAGATTGTCAGCCCTAACCAGCACTTGATCTGGTTTGATCATTATACAATGTACACATGTACAGAAACATCACAGTGTACCCTATAAAAACATACAATAATTGTGTACTCATTTAACAAAAAAAGGAAAAATAAGAAAAAACATGTGTCAGGAGGTGAAGGATAGAGTTAGCTAACATATTCCATATCAATTCACCAAATATAGGAATAATAGGAGATGACATGATATGATTTTGTACATTCATTATTCGTTAAGTATTGATTACTGAATATACATTCTGTGTCAGGCACATTTGTAGTCATTATTAACAAGTGATTATGAATGCCTACTATATGACATACGGTGTGACAGGTAGTTAACTGCATTATTGAGTAAGAAAGATGCTGTCTCAGCCCTGAAGTCCCTACATCCAGCGGGGACACAGACAGTGAACAAGAATTACTTCTGAATGTGATGAGAATTATCTGGAGAGGGGATGGTAAATTTCAGATTAGATCTGCTCAAGGATAACTCTGAACCCTGAAGGGTAGGACTACAGAGATGAGGAGGGAGTTAGAGATCTTTTGTCTCCATTTTTCAACGAGAGGTGATAAAACTTGAATTGTTAGTAAGTAAAAACTAACAATTCAAGTAAGAACTTGAGGGCTGAGACAACATCTTTCTTACTCAGTAATGCAGTTAAGTCTCTGTCACACCCTATGTCACATAGTAGGCATTTGTAGTCACTGAAACTGAGTGTGAAAGAAAAAGTCTCAAAAGGCAAGACTGAAAATAGATCTAGGAAGAGGACAAACTATGAAGAGGTTTCAGAACATCTTAGGAAATTTGGACCTCATCACAAAGGTGATACCATGGAGAAGAATCTTCAGCAGGACTATGGTATAGCCATATTTCCCTTCCCAAAAATGCCTCTAAGGACATAGTGAAGAATGGACTGAAGAGGCTATTGTATTTCTACAGGCCTAAAAATGCAGGGCCTGGTCTAGCATGTGGCAGTGGGAGAGAGAGAAAGACTACCACTCTCGCCCCCAGGAGCAGAATCACAGTCCATTTCTGGATGAAGTAAATGAAGGAAAAAAAAAAAAAAATAGTGATATTATTAGAGTAATGCATAAAGAACAGCCTGCCCAATTGAAGAGTTTGTAAGGATAATATTCTCTTAAAACAGATTTGAAAATTTGCCCAGCAGAAGGCTGAGGAGTTTCAGTATTTCAGCATTTGTTAAAAATTAATTCCATTAAACTGAAAGGTTCTTCACTTGAAGCAGTGCTGCCACTCAGAATTCAAACATCTTAACTTGGGGAACTATTCTAAATGTACTCCTGTCCACATAGTAGGAAGTGTCATGATACAGTAGGGGTTCTGAAAAGTCTAATGTGACCAGAACACTGAAAATAAGGGCAGCATCATATAAAATAAAGCGGGGGGGGGGGGGGGGGGGCCGGGGGGTTTATAGAGCCAACCCCATAAGGCATTTTGGGAACACAATAAGAAGTTTGTTTTTTATTATATAACAAGGACAAAACCAT
>CAUYPK010023395.1:0-19564 GCA_963574355.1 Loris lydekkerianus
ACAAGCCAATTAAAAACATTCAGTGGGGAAAAGATTCCCTATTTAACAAATGGTGCTGGGTGAACTGGCTGGCGATCTGTAAAAGACTGAAACTAGACCCACACCTTTCACCATTAACTAAGATAGACTCTCACTGGATAAAAGATTTAAACATAAGACATGAAACTATAAAAATACTTGAAGAAAGTGCAGGGAAAACTCTTGAAGAAATCGGCCTGGGTGAACATGTTATTAGGAGGACTCCCCAGACAATTGAAGCAGTATCAAAAATACACTACTGGGACCTGATCAAACTAAAAAGCTTCTGCACAGCCACATAGTACATAGCCACATAGTACATAGTGTAGCTTCTGCACAGCTACATAGTAAGTGTAGCAAACAGAGAGCCCTCAGAGTGGGAGAAAATATTTACAGATTATACCTCCGATAAAGCTTTAATAACCAGAAACCACAGAGAACTCAAACATATTAGCAAAAAACAAAAACAAAAACAAGTGATCCCATCTCAGGGTGGGCATAGGACTTGAAGAGAAACTTCTCTAAAGAGGACAGACCCACGATCTACAGACACATGAAAAAAAGCTCATCATCCTTAATCACCAGAGAAATGCAAATCAAAGCTACCCAGTAAGAGTCGCCCACATAACAAAATCCCAAAACCAGAGATGTTGGAGTGGATGTGGAGAAAAGGGCACACTTCTACCCTGCTGGTGGGAATGCACACTAATACGTTCCTTTTGGAAGGATGTTTGGAGAATACTTAGAGATCTAAAAATAGACCTGCCATTCGATCCTATAATCCCTTTACTAGGTATATACCCAGAAGACCAAAAATCACAACATAACAAAGACATCTGTACCAGAATGTTTATTGCAGACCAATTCATAATTGCTAAGTCATGGAAGAAGCCCAAGTGCCCATCGACCCACGAACGGATTAACAAATTGTGGTACATGTATACCATGGAATATTATTTAGCCTTAAAGAAAGAAGGAGACTTTACCTCTTTCATGTTTACATGGATGGAGCTGGAACATATTCTTCTTAGCAAAGTACCTCAAGAATGGAAGAAAAAGTATCCAATGTGCTCAGCCCTACTATGAAGCTAATTTTTTGCCTTCATATGAAGGCTATAACTCAACTCTAGCACAAGAATATGGGGAAAGGGCCAAGGGAGGGGAAGGGAGGGGGAAGTCAGGGTGGAGGGAAGGTAATGGGTGGGGCCACACCTACGGTGCATCTTAGAATAGGTACGGGGGAAACCTACTTAATGCAGAATACAAATGTCTACATACAATAACTAAGAAAATGCCATGAAGGCTATGTTGAACAGTTTGATGAGAATATTTCAGATTGTATATGAAACCAGCACATTGTACCCCTTGATTGCAGAAATGTACACACAGCTATGATTTAACAATAAAAAAAAAAAAAAACACTTAAAAAAAAGTTTTAAAAGTCACATTTAATAATGAATGATGAATATTTTATAAGGAATATCATAATAACGTTATGCCCCAGGAGTCTCTCAAAGACCACACCACCAGACAAGTCGAATTAAAGAGGAGTCCTATATTGAAGAGCCGGCGACTGCCTCAGTGTCCCAACATAGGGTTTCTGAGTGCATCCCTGAGTTGACTGAGGCTCTGACTTTTATAAGGCAAAACTTTTCCAGGGGGCAAGCATACATAGTTACAGAAGCGGAAAAACAAGCAGTTAGGGGAAATCACGAGAGTGAGGCAGCTTAGTCAGTTTACAATGGTATGATCACGAGAGTACTTAGTAATTCTTCTTCATAAAATAAATACAATCTACAATGTCCTAAGGGAGTGTAGAGAGGGGGACTTGCAGGTGGGGGTCATAAACAGCATGATCACAAAAAGCGATAATCACCAAGGATATAATCACCAGTGCAGTCAGTACCTTACATCACTAACAATTTACAGTTATACAATGGGAGGGCAAATAAGAGGAACCAGTTTCAAAGGTAATGGAATGTAACAGAAAAGGAGTAAACAGTAAAGTGGAGTCAAACTTTCTCTTTTAACATTTCCATATCATATGCAGATGGCATGAAGACAATATATGACAACTGTAGCGAAAAGAAGGCAGGGTAGGAGAGAGGGTGCAGCAAGATGGCCAAAAAGAAACCTCCAAAATCGTGCCTCTGCATAAACATCAAATTCAACAACTATCCATACAGAAGCAGCAAAAATCAGGGGAGTGATCACACTATCTGGTTTCAACATGATACAAAGGAAAGAGGCACTGAGGAGGGTATCAAAGACAATCTTGTATCATCCATGCAACCCTGCCCCTATCCCCAGAAGTACTGCACCAACACTCCAAGTGAAGAGAGACTCTGTGTGGCCTGAGGAGGGAGAGTGCAGTGATTGTGGGACTTTGCATTAAAACTCAGAGCTTCCCTGGCACAACAGAACACAGCACAGGGAAGAATTCTGCTGGTGCCCACAGAGGGACCATTTAGATCAGCCTGGTCAGAGGAAAATTCTTTGTTTTAGCTAGCCCCACCATGGGCTGACAGAAAACTGCCTGGGGACAGGACTGAATTCTGAAGGTCGTCAGGAAAAAAAGACTAACTGTGCAGTCTCTGGGCAATTTCTGTGGCTGTGATGCCTCAGAGCCAAGGGACCAACCTGGGATGCATGTGATCCAGTGAGACACCAGCAATGGTGGCCAAGCTAGTGCCTGTGTCACCTCTCCCCAACTCCAGTCAGTGTACCTCAGGGAGAACCTTCTTCCACTTCTAGAAAAGAAAGGGAAGAAATAAGAGGACTTAATTTTGCAACTTGAGTACCAGCTCAGCCACAGTAAAATTAAATGCCATGTAGGCTCCTGAAACCCCTGAGTCTGGGCCTTAGATTCTGAAAGGCATTTCTGGACCCACTCTGAGCATTAAAGGAACACAGCAGCCCTGAAGGGAAGGACATAGTCCTGGAAGAATTCACCAGCTAATGACTAAAGAGGCCTTAGGCTATGAATGAAGTAGCACGGCAACAAACTATCAAAAGGGCTTCGAGTGAGTCTGAGTTGGTTTCAAGTGTGATCTAGCACTAGTGGCCAGGAGGGAGTGCCCAAATAACCCCTCTCACACCTCCAGCAGCCCAAAACAGAGAGTGAGGGAAGAGAGTGAGATAGTATGCCTGGTAATCCAGGGAATTCTCACGTAGCATATCCAAGTCCACCACAGCAGTACCACCAGGACTATGCAGTAGTTATAGCGTTACTGAGCTTGGGGAATCTCCAGTGCTGATATGACTACAGTGACCAAAGAGATCACAATACTCAATTGCCTTCAAATATCAGGAAAGCCTTCTCAGGATAGATGGATTCTAACAAGCCCAGACCCTGAAGCATAAAATAAATACCTACTGTTCAATGCCAAGACATCAAAGAATATCCACAAACATCAAGAGCTTCCAGGAAAACATGACTTCACCAAACAAACTACATAGGGTATCAGTGACCGATCCTGGAGTAATGGAGATATGTGACTGTTCAGACACAGAATTCAAAATAGCTCTCCTGAAGCAGCTCAGTGAACTTCAACACAACACAGAGAATGAATTCAGAGAAATTAAAAAAAAAAAAATGTTTTCATTTAGTTGTGTTGAATGGAAAAATAGAAAGTTTAAATTGATAACAGATAGAAGTAGTATACTGGGCTGAACCCCAGCTGTCTGGGAATTCAACTTGCCTCAAGGGTAATAATAACCAACCTACATCTAGTACTTTGTGCCAGGCACTCTTTTATGTGCTTCACATACACTAAATCATTTAATTTTCAGTTAATCCTCACAATAATCCCATATGACATATTAGAAAACTGAAGAAGAAAGAAGCTATGATTTCTATTTTACAGACAAAGAAACTGAGGCACAGAGCATTTGAGTAGCTTGACCAAGTTCAAGCTGACAAGTAATGGAGCTAATACATTAGCTAGCTAAAACATTAGCTAATGTTTTATACATCCTATCTCCCTAAGATGTATAAAACCACACTGTAACCTAAACACAGGGCGTCCTCGGCATGGTTCTGGGCCATGGTCCTCACACTTGGCTCAGAATAAACCTCTTCAAATCATTTTTCAGAGTTAGGTCTCTTTTCCATTGATAATGAAATTGAACTTCATGGATTCACTTATATATGGATGGTTTTCAATAAAAATATTGGAAAATTTCTGGAGATGTGTGACAATGTGAAAATACAAACAAACCATGAAGACTAGAAACATCAAACAAATTAAGAAAAAGTTAAGTATTTCAAGAGTTCATAACATATATGTAGATAATACTCTATTTCATCGTTTTCAAACTTTACCAAACAGGTAAAGGTAAACTTTGCCGAACAGGTAAACTTATCAAACTTTAGGTAAACTTTATCAAACAGAAAATACATGGAACCATTCCCAATTGAGAGAAATGTAGATGAATATAAAGATGCATATTATACCTTAACTACATGAAATATGTACTCATTTCCTGTTGCTGTTGCTATTGAGGTGATCACAAATGCTGTGAATATCTGCTTAAAGTGCTGTGATGTGACGCTAATCATCTCTGCGTGAGCAGCTGGTCTCACCAATAAATTGTGTATGGCAGTAAAAAGCGAACCCTTGTCCTTTTGGCTTATGTTTCATTGTATGTTTCACCATGCTGAGTAGATTGAACCTGGCACCCCGCTTATAACCAACTCTGTGCATACTCAAGTCCTGCAGTCAGTTCTGCGGAACCCACGGGTATGGAAAATCCACTCAGCTTATAAGTGGGTTTTGCATCCCCTGAATACTGTATTTTCCACTTACATTTTGATAAAAAACATCCATGTGTAAGCGGGCCAGCAAAGTTCCTACTTGTGGTGTTTAAGTTTGGGGCAGTCAAAAGTTATATATGAATTTTTGACTTTTTGATTTTGGGGGGGAGTTAGTGCCACTAAACCCTAAAAGCCTAAGGCAGTGATTTTCAACTGGTGTGCCCTGAGAGGATCTCAGGTGTGCCTTGAAATTTTTAAAGATCATTATTAAATTATTTTCAAAAGAAGTTCAAAGCATAGGAAGTATTTTTTAACTCTTTTTGGTTTGATCAACATAATTTAATTGCACTGCAGAAGGTTAACTATAGGTTCAATTGTGCTGTGAGCTAAAAGTTGAAAAACACTGGCCTAAAGTGATTCGAGACAACGCTTAAACCACACCTGCAGGTCCTCAGCTTACTTAACAGATCATGTGAGTCTGGGTATGTGGCAGATGGCTTGTCTCTGATTAACAAACTTCCTCGTTTTAATTAAAACATTCCAGGCCTTTAGAAAAAGCTTCATTTCTTTAACCAATTACAAGCCAAGGACTGTTTAAACCCACCCATAACGCATAAGCCCTTCCACCAGTTTCAGTTGCCCCACCACTTTGGGCAAAACTAATGTATGCCTTCCACCAATTGATTTAAAGCTTTACTGACTTTTGTTAATTTCAGTCTCCCTGAAATGTAAGAAACCAAACTGTAGTGTAACCCAAACACAGTGAGTCCACCTGCTCAAGGCTTCGTGGGTGTTGCTCTGAGCCAAGGTCCTCCTCAAACTCGGCTCAGAATAAACCTCTTTAAGTTATTTTACAGAGTTTTGGTGTTTTTCCATTGACAAGATGGCACGCACACAGATGTGGGGCTGAGAAAAGACTCAGGACCTCCTGAAGGAGTAGCTCCAACTCAGCGCCTGGTGCCTACATGGACTTCTTTGGGCCCTTAGACCAGAGCTTCCCCTTGCGTGGAACTGGTAATTCCTCCTGAAGTTCAGACCTGTCATGTTCAGGGTTTGACACAAAGGTTACAAAATACAAACCCAGCCAAAGACAAAATTATCTGTATATTATTTTTGATAAGATAATTTTTCTGAGCCAGTCTTGCTGGCCCAAGCTACAGTGCTGTGGTGTCAGCAACCTCAAACTGCTGGGTTAAGGAATCTCCTGCTTCACCCTCCCAAGTAGCTGGGACTATACGTGCCTGACACACACAGGCTTCTCTGGCTAATTTTTCTATTTTTAGTGGAGTTAGGGTCTTGCTCTCACCTAGGCCATAAACTCCTGAGCTTAAGCAATCCTCCAGCCTCACCCTCCTACAGTGCTAGGATTACCAGCATTAGCCACTGTGCCCAGCCTGATAAAGTAAATATTTTTGATCTAATGACAATAGCCAAATGTCCTGAGTTATCAGCAAAAAATCTATGTGTTTAAGATTCTTAATTAGATAAAAATGTTTGGGTCCTGTCCACACTGGATTTGCTATACTCTTAATTAGATAAAAATGTTTGGGTCCTATCCACACTGGATTTTCTATACTCTTTACTATATACATTAACTGCTGTGTACATTATATTGCCATAGCAAAATTTTCCCTAGGAGAAAAAACCCTAAATATTAATTTTTATATAACAATTTATTTTAAGATAAAGAACCTGTAAGACTCTGCTTTTAGATGTCCCCACCTTTTCTGATCAAACCAACTTATACCTTCCACTTATTGATTTATGACTTGAAGTATAACTCCTGCCTCCCTGAAATATATAAAACCAAACTGTAACCAATCAGAGTGAGTCCACTTACTTAATACTTCTTGAGCATAGCTCTGGGCCAAGGTCCCCAAAGTTGGCTCAGAAAAAAACTTCTTTATTTTGCAGAGTTTGGCTTTTTTTTTTTTTTTTCCCCCCCATCGACAAGATGCCACCCAGACATGGGGCTCAGGACCACTTTCAAGGAGTAGACCAAACTCAGCACTAGGTACCTGCATGGATTCCTGTAGGCTCTCCAACTCTGAGCTTCCCATTGGGTGGAACTTGTAAGTTCTCCTGAGCTCCAGACTGCTTATGTTCAGGGTTTGACACAAAGATTATGAAAGTATAAACCCAGCCCAAAGCCAAATGATCTGTGTATGATTATTGATTAGATAAATTTAATGTTGATCTCATGACAATAGCCAAATCTACTGAGCTATCAACAAAAATACCTATGTGTTTACCTTTAAGGTTCTTAATTAGGTAAAAATGTAGACACGAGGAAAGGAGTGTCAGTAAATTAGAATAAATAAAACATCAAGTAAATAAAGCACAAAACCAGAAACTTATGCTCAAAGGTTTATTAACATACTTTGGTTTTGGTCTTTAAATCCTTCAGATTCAGTTCCTTCTACTGATTCCAATGTCTGTAGAAATGTACACATAATAGGTTTCTGACACTTTCTATCATCTGATATTAACAGGATTGTTAGGAATTGAAAGCTATCCTAGAAATGGTAGTTACAAGAGAATAAATTGGGAGCTTTAGTTTTCTCTTGGTCCTGTCCACTCTTGATTTGGCCTACTGTTTACAACCTAGCTAATTGTGTATACATTAAGTTGCCACAGCCAAGTTTTTACCTAGGCAAAACAAAACAAAACAAAACAAAACAAAACAAAACAAAACAAAACAAAACAAAACAAAAAAACTGTTAACTATTGTATAGTAATTTATTTTAAGATAATCAACCTGTAAGCCTCTGCTTTTAGATGTCCCACCTTTTCAGGACAAACCAACTTATACCTATAAGTGACTTATGACTTTACCTGTAATTCCTGTCTCCCTAAAATGTATGAAAGCAAACTGTAACCCAATCATAGTGAGTCCACCTGCTCAAGGTTTCTTGGACCATGGCCCAGAGTCATGCCCTCAAACTTGGCTCAGAATAAACCCCCTTTAATTATTTTACAGAGTGTGGTTTTCTGTTGACATGTTTGTGCTGGGTTGCAATGTAAAATTTATTTATTTTCATGAGTCAGACAAAAATGTCTAAAATCTCTACTACTCAAGCTATAGCATTGCTGAGTTTTACCTCTTTAACTTTACCAGAGATAATGCTAGATTGCTCTCCAAAATGTTCATACCAAATCACGTTCCTATCAGTAGTGTTAAAAGTTACCTGGGTTCTATATGTCCACATGAAGTTAATAGTGTCAGACTTTTAATGTACTGGTAATCTAGTAAATGTGGAATTATATTTTACATGGTTTTTTGTTGCATTTTGCTGATTTATATTATATCTTTTCAAACATTTTTTCCATTTATTTTGTTTAGTTCAACAGATCTATTTTAAAATATAAAATGCCATTTTCTATTATTATACAAAAACCATTGAGTAACATATTAAGAGAAAAAATACAACTTATTCACAGCCCTGTTACCCTGAACTGTATGAAGCATTTAGATATATGTCGATAACCTTTTCATATCCCTTACTTATATATCCCTGTGTACAAAACAGCCCTTCCCACAACATGCAAAAGGAGCCAACAGTGTAGATGAGGACACTAATGCTAGGAGAAACCTTGCTTATAGCCACTCTCAGTTGTTGAGCTAAGATTGGGGTCTAGATCTAGAGGGTGCCTAAGAGCATGTCTTTGTTTTACAATACATGTCAGGCTCCAAAGTCAGGTAAGAGAAAACAGCAGGGAATGAATAATTTTGAACATGTAACCACATGCCATGAGTCTAATTATGTTTTGTGCAATTGACAAAGATTATTTCCTTGTGTCTTCATAATGGCCTGTGAGGTTATCTAAATGTGTTACCTAAATTTTACAGGTAAGGAGACTGAAGCTTAGAGAAGTTCAGAAATTTGTCTCAAAAAAAGAATAAATTACAGCTAATAAGAGACAGAATCCCAACTCAAACACAAATATGTCTGATGCCTGTTCATGGCATCAGGCATAAAGTCCATGCCTGTTCCACAATAATGTTGCCTGCCCATAGATATTCTTGGCATGATGTAAAGGACTCCCACAAATCAGGCCTGACTCATTATCTCCTAGAGCCAGGACTTGACCTCCTGCCACACCTTCTCTCCAAAGCCCCAGCAAACTGTTTCTACCCGGGCAAGGCCAGGACTACACTTACCATCTTCCTGCAGAATCCTGGCCTGGGGCACCCTTGACCAACTGGGCCAGCTCTGTGCTTTCCCATTAACCATCTGGACTAGGTTAGCTACTGCAGATTTGTCTTCCACTGCTTCAGGTTTCTCCGATGAGGCCCACTCAGGATCCCAACAACTGCTACAGTAAACCAGAAAATTCTAATTCTAGTCATCAAGCATGGCTGCACATTAAAATCACCTGTGAACTTTAAAAAAGTCCTGTTGTTCTGGGAGCATGCAGAACCATTACATTAGAATCTCTGGGGCCGGTACCCTGAATCCGTAACAAACACTGTGTAAAGCTCCCCAGGTGGTTTCAAGTTACAGTCAAGACTGAGAACCACTGTTAAGGCATATTCTTCAAGCCCCAGCAGCCATACTCACATATGAATTTCCATATTTTAGTGTTCATAGGAACTACTCGGAGAACTTAGTAATGTACAGATTTCTGGAAACTGCCCCCAGAGAGACTCTATTTTGGTCCAGACCCAGGAGTTGGCATTGTGAACAATCATCCCTGATAGTTTCACTGGAAATTATTAGGAGACCATATTTTGGGAAATGCTCCCTGAGAGGCGTGGAAGTTGGACGGGCACAGGCGGCTTCTTGCCCTTTAAGGCCTAATTAAAGGACTACTATAAAGGCTGTGGAGCAGAGGCAGGTAGGGCTGCTTTGTTGCATCCTATGAGTAGGGTGAGCATGTGCGTCCTAGAATGTGCCTCTCCTTTTCAGTTGCCTCCGCCTCTTAATGAGCAGTATCTTGTTCTCAGCCCTTGTTCTCATGCTGCCTTTTCCCACTTGCTGTTTCTGATTTTTCCCAGGGGAAGCAACATAGTGCCTCTGTGTGTTTTTGTCCTGACTCATCCTTGGTGGTGTGAAGTCTATGGACATTAAAAGTTTACCTGCCTAAAAGAAACAGATCCTTTGGGAGTAAGATTGGAGCTTCTTGTGGAAACAAGGCCTTTCCAGATGGTCCTCTTCACAGTTCTTAGACTCCTTTTGCTTTGGGAACTGATGATTTTCAAGGAGCACAGGGCCAAAATGACAAAGGTGAAGCAGACCTCTATTGCCCTCCTGGCTGACAACCCCACCTTACCCCTGATTCCAGAGCTGCTAGGAGAGGAAGCCACAAGCTCCTTGGCCCACCCTGCAGTACAGGCTGGAGATGTACTGGAGTTCAGCTAACTCATGTGGGAACCCTTGGGAGAACCGCACCATTGGGGCCACTATGGTGAGGCTGCTGAGGCCCTAGGCCACTGTAACAAGGCCTCTCAGAGGTGAGTTATCATGTCCTCATACTGCCCTGGAGGGGCCAAAGTGGAGAAGAGTGTAGAAGAAAGGGAATCTGTGGGTTTCCTGCCAGGCCTCATTGTCTAGTGGGCAGGTTGTTCTCTCAGGTTTAGTTTTCAAAGGATGACAAACTTGGGAGAAATGGGTTTCCAGTCCACTTTAAGCACCTTTTGGGGAATCTACTGAGATCAATTGTGGGTATTTGCTAGTCTCAGGTGACAACAAAAAGGATTTGTACTCCTACGTCCAATAAAACACCCACTATTCTCCTAGCTAACCTTTACTGTGAGCTTTCTATGTACCAGACATGGTACAAAATGCTTTACAAATTTAATCTTCCTTAATCATCACCACTACCACATGAGGTAAATAGTGTTAACATACTTCTTTATAGGTAAAGAAACTGAGGCCCAGAAAATGAGGCCCTTACCCAAAGTCATGCAGGTGGTAACTGGTAGAGCCAGGTGTCAAATCTAGCCTCTCAGTCTGTACGACCTGTGTGTCAATCACCAAGCTGTGCTGACTCCCAAGCAGATGGAACCCAGCCCTAGGCAGTGTGTTTGGGTTGAGAATAGAGATGCATTAATTCCTTTATTGACCTCCAGGAATTCTCAGTGTAGTCGATTGGGCATATAAACAATCACAGAATGACGTTATAGTATGACAAGTGCGTTGAGACAGATAAGCTCTAATATTAAAGGTCCCGGGACCTCAGAAGAAATGGCTTGTTGCTTGAAGCAAGGAAAGGAAAACAGGGAGACTTTTGGAAGGCCTCATGGGGAGGTAATATTTCACATAGATCTTGCCAAAGGAGCAAGGTGATTCTGTATTGAGGCAGAGAAGTGTTTTCTGACTTCTAGGAAAGAGAATAGCTTAGTGTGGTTGGAGATTCATTCAATAAATACTTAGCACCTACTGCGTGGTAGGCATACAGATGTGATCAAGATAGGTAAAATCCCTACTCTCGTGAAGCATGTATTCTTATGGTGAAAAGAAATAAGCAAACACAGTTATATTTGAATTGTGGTAAGTGCTATCAGAGAATGAAATAGGTTGTTATGACAGAGAATGACAATGCAGAATGCCCCAGGGAAATGGAAGCCATACTTGGGAATATTATAAAAGAAAATTTCTCAAATATCACCAAAGATTCTGACACACTACTTTCAGGGCTGTAGTGGACCCCAGGTCGCCTCAACTCTGACAGAGCTTCTCCAACACACATTTTGATGAACCTGTCCAAAGTCAAAACAACAGAAAAGATTCTTCAAGCTGCTAGGAGTAAGTGCAAGTTGACCGTCAGGGGCAATTCCATCAGAATGACTGCAGAATTCTCTAATTAAACTTTCCAAACCAGAAGACAATGGTCATCTACCTTTAATTTACTTAAAAAGAACAATTTTCAGCCCAGGATTCTATGTGACATGCAGTCTGCTCTCTCTGGGGGACCATCAGGGAAGGTGTCTTTGAAGAAATGCCACATGAGCTCAGGCCTATGAGATGTGCCATGCATGAGAAGAGTAGATAGAAGCCTGTTTAGGCAGATGGAGCAACTGGAGCAAAGGTGTGGATGGTGGAAAGAAGCTTGACCTATTGAAGCACAGGAAGATCAATGTGGCTAGAACTCCTGGTGAGCATTGTGGGGAGTGGCAGGATATGAGGCTGATGAGGCTGATAAGGCAAGGACTTGTAGCCTGTTATAGTGGATCTGAATTTCATTTGTAAGTGCAGAAGAAAACTGTAGAGATTGTGTTTATAGCGATAACATGAGGCTAGAAATGAGAATCTAGGGACTTTGACAAGGATCCAGAGACCAGTGACAGATTCAGTCACACAGGATGCATGAGTCAGCCCTTTCCCTGAGAAGTTCAGAGCAGACTCTTCCTGGATGTGATTCTTAGCAACCCCTGCTTTAGGAAACATGTGACATCAAGGTCTTGGAGGAAGCGGCAATTTCTCCCCCAGACAGCCTGCTAGAGGTTTCAGTGGGATCCTTTTCAGGCAGGGTGAGGCACATAGATTGGGGACCCCTAGGAAAGATCACTAAAGGACTGGAGTGTGGAATAACTTGAGAAAGCAAATATAAGCATGCCTTGGGCTTGTGTGAAGGATGTCCAGAACCCCAAACCCTGGAACTTGAACTTTTAGTAATACTTTAGAACAGCAAGATGTTAAAGAGCTTCTATTTTGAAAAAGCCAGGAATGCCAATGAATTCTAGCCTTGTGAATTCAAATGAACATGATTATGTTTACTTATAAGATACTTGAAGATGAGAGAAGGTTTTGTTTCCTTGTGGTTCCAGGGGTTTTGTAATCTTTTCTCTTGACATTTTCCAGAAGGGGGTGCAAAAGTTCTGAGCACTGTGGCCTCCATTGTCCAACACTTTGGGCACTGGGCGTCATCACTGCAGTTTGGATTAAAGCTCTTAATCATGAAGGAACATGCACTTTTTAGTAGATTTCTCAGCAAACAAAATTCCTATGTGATCCATGCCTGGTTGAAAGTGGTATTTAGAGGAACAGTGGTCAAATGAATAGGGTAAGTGGAGAAACATTTTCAGCAAGGAATAGCAAAGGAACAAATTGAGGGTCAGTGGGGAAATGACCAAAAGAGGAAAAGATGCTCAAGAAGCACCTTTAAAGTTGGTGGAAGGAAGCAATGACAATATAGCTGTTCATACTAGGAGTGGAACAACAAAATTGTTCTGTAGTGCATTGGTCCCAGATTTGAAATGATTATAGTTATAGCTGGTCATAGTAGACAGTATTGGATGGTTGCCACAAAGGTGTACCTGTATAGTGAAGTGGCATGAGGGACTTCACCTTCTCCTAAGATTCTCCTTATCTATGTGGCTCAACAATTCTCATCATTTTCCTAGTCAATTAATGATATAACTGATATTCTCCCATATACACAATGTACACACAATGTAGTTCTGTCTTTCAGGTTTTTCCCTCGAGACTAGTGCTATAAATGTTGCAAAATACAGTTTCTCTTTAGAAAGACATAATTGGGCTCACATCTCAACTCTACTGTACAATGGTTATGTGTCTCTTGATGTAGCTTACTTAAGCCTGTTTCCTTGTATGAAAAATGAGGATAATAATCATGTCATAAGACTATAAAAAATTGAAGAGGTGACGCATATAAAGCATCTAGCGCATTAGTAAATGTTCATTAAATGATAGCTGTTATTACTACCTAGAGTGAACATTAGGGCAGATTATAGCTGTCAGTATATATTGAGCAGGTTTATGAGGAAGATTCAGGCTAGGAAGGAAGAAGCCAATCCTTTGCTTTTGTATCCTTTGACCTATGCAGGCCTCTGGCATTTGGAGACACTGGAGTTTCCTGAGGCTAAACTGGGCAGCATACCAACTAGTCAGAGCCATTGTGATTTACTGCTTTCAGTTCCACCTAACTGGTTTTCCCTTCCACTGTGATGTGGATCCCTGAATCTAGCAACATCCAAACAACCACTTTCCTCCTTCAGGTAGAGGTTCCTCCAAGCCTTCACTGATGGCTAAAATCTGGAAAGAGAAAGATGTCACACAACCCATTCAGCAAAGGCTCTGGAATGGTCTGCAATGGCAAGGGGCACAGGGTCCAAGAACTCCATTTTTTTTTTTTTCAAATTAAATCATAGCTGTGTACATTAATGCAATCATGTGGTACAATGTGCTGGTTTTATACACAATTTGACTCCATTTCTTGTGTCAAAGGCAAAAGTTTTGTGAGGGACTTACGTCCTGGTGTCATACTTCACCCTTTGACCTTGCCTTCCTGTTACTCTACTTCAGTGATACTCATATTAATGTTGAGAAGGTAAAATCTGTTCCCAGAGTCTCAGTAAGGTTTGTAGAAAGGGAATTTTCTCTTGCATAGAACCCAATGGGCAAACAACAGTACACTTGAGGATCCTGACTATTCCTGAGGACATAAGGGGCCAAAAAATAACCAGTGTCCCCTCCATCATTACCATGTCACCTTTCATCTGCTAGGCTGGGATTACTGGATCATTGCTTCCCATCCCTGTTCCAAAATTACCATAAGAGAGTTTGGCCTCATGTACTGTGCTATGGTCTCAATTCCCCAAATCATGCCATCATCCAGAACTTCATAAATGAGCTTGTGGACCAGTGTGTCCCACAGCCCTCACATGTCCCTTATAAATATGCCTCCACTAGACTCCTGCTAAAAGCAAGTGGGAGTATTCTGCACAAGGAGATTGAGGGTATGACTGTTCACTCTTGTATGTGAAGATGATGACAAATGTACAGCTAGCTCAGGTTTCTTCCAAAATGGATAAGGGTTTAAAATGAATATATTAAAGCTGTAAGTAATCCTCTGACCAATGTGTAAGTTCTATTCCTTGCCTTGAGAACACTTACTAAAGTATAATCCCCCATTTTGAGCTACTCACTTTATAAAATATTCTGACACCAATTGCCTAATGATGTTCCTTCAGAGATGTGTGTGTGTTTTTTTTTAATTGGAAATTTTCCATATATCACCAGTTCATGGTCAAGCATTAGAAATCTTCCTACCCGATTATAGGTGTGCTGAGAACAGAAGGCTGAGGTCCTTGATACTGGCACAAATTCTCTGGAATGTCCACATGTATGATATTTCTAACCACAGAGATTATAGGCTGAGTTGCTGGTGCTGTGGCTGACATCCCAGCACTTGGAAGGCCGAGGTGGGTGGATTGCCTAAGCTTAGGAGTTTGAGACCAGCCAAAACAAGACCAACAGCAACTCTCTAAAAACAACTGGGTGTTGTGGTAGGCACCTGTAGTCCCAGTTACTTGGAAAGCTGAGTTTTTGGCCAGGGCCAGGTTTGAACCTGCCACCTACAGTATATGGGGGCGGCGCCCTACTCCTTGAGCCATAGGAGCTGCCAATTTTGTGAGTTTAAGAACACCTCTCTGGGGAGGAGACAAGATGGCTGACTGAAGCCAGCTTTCCACAGAGGCTCCTGTCCAGAAGGAGAGTTAAAGGACAAAAATTTAGCAAGTAACCTGGTGGATTTGAGCTGCACTAAGAGAGAAGGTTGAAGAACGCATGTTAACCCCACAGAGGTGACCTGCGACCACAAGAATATAAACAAAAGGTACAAAATCCATCACCAAGCAGATGGGAACCCCCTCCCCCATGAGAACAGCTCGGAGTGCCCCACAAACAACCAGGCAGAGTTAAATGGTCCTCCCACTACACTCCACAGGCGAGACCCTCTAAAAACTGTACCTACCTCCCCTACTAGGGTGGCATGGCATTCTCCTGCCAGGCATAAAACTGTATAAAACTGTGTATATTCTCTACCTGCAACTCTGAGCTCCCAGAACTCCCCTCCACTCTCACTCTGAGGTCTGGAGACCTGTCCCCAGGAGTTCAGATTCTCGGGTGATTTCTAGAGGGGTGTGGACAGTGCCTAGACTGCAGCTGGTCAGTGCTGACTCTGGGGCATGGGAGCAAGGAGAGGACGGTCGGCTGAGAGGGAACCACATGGGAGTGGCAGTTCCCTGAGTCACAGTGCAGCAGCCATCTTTTGGCGACAATACGACCAGGTATAAAACTGTGTAAAACTGCATATATTCTCTACCTTCAACCCTGAGCTACCAGCACTCCCCTCCACTCTCACTCCAAGGTCTGGAGGCCTGTCCCTCAGGAATTCAGACTCTTGGATGATTTCTCAAGGGGTTTGGACAGTGCTGGGGCTGCATCTGGTAAGTGGTGGCTCTGGGGTGGGGGAGAAAGGAGAGGACAGTCAGCTGAGAGGGAACCACACCAGAGCGGCGGTTTCCTGAGGCACACTGCGGCAGCCGTCTTTTGGTGACAATATGGCCAGGCATAAAACCATGTAAAACTGTATATATTATCTACCTGCAACCCTGAGCTCCCAGCACTCCACTCCACTCTCACTCTGAGATCTGGAGGCCTGTTCCCCCAGGAGTCCAGACTCTGGGGTGATTGGTCGAGGGGTGTGGACAGTGCCTGAGCTGCAGCTGGTCAGTGCAGACTCTGGGGTGCGGGAGCAAGGAGAGGACAGTCAGCTGAGAGGGAACCACACCAGAGCAGCAGCTCCCAGAAGCATAAAACAGCAGCCCTCTTTTAGTAGTAATACAGCTCACCCCTAGATATTCTGACACCACACCCCCTGTCTCCCTAGGCAACCAGAGACCTTGAGTAAAGGATTTCCCTGAGGCACCACCGACTTGCAAATTGGGGAAACTCCTAGGGTGGGGCTGACCCAGAGGACTGCTTTACTGAGCCTAAAATGCACCTGGCCCTCAGGGGATCATCAGCCTATAGACAAAGGAATGCAGCAGGACAGAACTGACAGTTAACCAAATACAAACCTGCAGGAGCAAAGACTAGCTGATTTGAAACTCAAATCAGCTTCTCTTCTGCAAGGAAACTGCAAAGTTGTTCTGTTGTGTTCTGTCAGAGGTGGGACTGGACCTTAGTGAATACCCCCAAACCATCATCAAGTGTCCGAGGCTGTCAGGCCTCACCTCCTCCTGCTAGAGAGAGGCAGAGTGCAGCAGCCTAGCAGACTTCCTTGTGATTCAGGCAGGTGCAAACTTCTGGAGTATCAGTTCACTACAGGCAACTGGGTCAGCCAACTTCAGGGCTATCAGTGACTGGGTGTGACAGTGGTGCATGGTGGGGAAGGAGGCATCAACCTTCCCAGACTGGCTGGGTGGCTCCTCCTGACTCCATGCAGCACTGGAGCAAGCCACATCAGAGTAGTCACCAGACCACTTTGATCCAGTTCCCAGAGACCTCTTAAACTCTCTCGCCCAAGACAGGTGTAGACTGAGACAATTGATTTGGACCTTTTGAACTGAGCCAATGGCCTGAGGACAAATCAGGTGGTGTCCTGGGTGTGTGGTTGTAGCAAGGTTTGATTTTCCTTTTCCAATTGTTGCCTGTGGTGGGTGGGGTGACTTAATTGCAGATACTTCTCCAAAGCTGAGACTTCAATCCAGAGTATCTGTTTCATTAGGATCTAACAGAGACCAGCTGAAAAAAAGACAGAACCACTTAGCCCCACCACACCAGACAGGGGACCAGTTTCTCAGGCCACAACACTGTACGGGCCCTCAACAAAGCCCCAGAAGAAAAATCAAAGGTAGTAAAACAACCATGGGGCGGAAGCAGCGGAAAAACTCTGGTAACATGAATAACCAGAATAGATCAACCCCCAACAAGTAAAGATATGGCAGATGTAATTGAAGATCCCATTCATAAACAACTGGCAGAGATGTCAAAAATCAAATTCAGAATTTGGATTGCAAACAAGATTAATAAAGTGGGGGAAAATTTGGAATTAAAACTTCAAGCGCAATTTAAAGTCAGAATTAGGAATTTGAGGAGAAATTCAAAAGTTGTCTCAAGAATTTAACAAATTTAAAGACAAAACCACCAATGACTTAGACACACTGAAGCAAGAATTTGCAGCCCTCAAAGATCTGAAAAATACAGTAGAGTAACAGAGTGGAGCAAGCAGAAGAAAGGATTTCTGACATTGAAGACAAAGCCTTTGAATGCTCCCAAACTCTCAAAGAGGAAGAGAAATGGAGAGGAAAAACATATCATTCTCTCATAGAGCTATAGGATAATTTGAAGAAGGCTAATATCCTACTCATTGGAGTCCCTGAAACCGATGAAGTTGCCTCACTAGGCAAAGAGGCCCTGCTCCATGAAATTGTGAAACAGAATTTTCCAGACATGCCTAGAGATTCTGAAATTCAGATAACAGACAGTTTCAGAACCCCAGCATGACTCAATCACAATAAGACATCCCCCAGGCATATTATAATCAACTTCACCTAAGTTGATGTGAAGGGGAAATTTCTTAAAGCAGCCAGACGAAAGAAAGCCATTACCTAAAAATGGAAGAATATTAGAATGACTGCATATCTCTCTGCAGAAACTTTTCAAGACAGAAGAGGGTGGTGATCAACTTTTAATCTCCTAAAACAAAATAACTTTCAACCTTGGACCTGTATCCAGCTAAACTGAGTTTCATTTATGATGGAGAAATTAAATACTTTAATGACATTCATATGTTGAAGAAATTTGCCATAACCAAACCAGCTCTTCAGAACATTCTCAGACCTATCCTCCATAAGGGACAACCCAATCCTCCACCACAAAAGTAAACTCACTCAGAAACTTTTGATCAAACTCCAACTTCAACACTGGCGAAAGGATTAAAAATGTCCATTGGATTATTGAAAAATTCGATACCAAAAATTTTAGCAGAATTATCAATATTCTCCATTAATGTGAATGGCTTAAACTGTCCTGTAAAGAGGCACAGGTTATCTGACTGGATACAAAAACTCATGCCAGATATTTGTTGCATACAAGAATCACATCTTAACTTAAAAGACAAATATTGACTCAGGGTGAAAGGATAGTCATCCATATTTCAGGCAAATGGTAATCAGAAAAAAGCAGGTGTTCCAATATTATTTACAGATACAATAAATTTAAAACAACAAAGGTAAAGAAGAATAAGAATGGTCACTTCATATTGGTTAAGGGTAATACTCAATATGATGAGATTTTAATTATTAATATCTATGCACCCAACTAGAATGCACCTCAATTTATAAGAGAAATTCTAACAGACATGAGCAACTTGATTTCCTCCAGCTCCATAATTGTCAGAAATTTAAACACTCCCTTGGCAGTGTTGGATCGATTCTCCAATAAGAAGCTGAGCAAAGAAATCTTAGATTTAAACCTAACCATCCAACATTTGGATTTAGCAGACATCTACAGAACATTTCATCTCAAGAAAACTTAACATACATACTTCTCATTAGCCCTGGGAACATACTCTAAAATCAACCACATCTTAGGTCACAAGTCTAAGCTCAGTAAATTTAAAGGAATAGAAATTATTCCATGAATCTTCTCGGACCATAATGGAATAAAAGTTGAGCTTAGTAACAACAGGAATCTGAAAATACATACAAAAACATGGAAATTAAATAACCTTATGATGAATGATAATTGGGTCATAGATGAAATCAAGAAGGAAATTGCCAAATTTCTGGAACAAAATGACAAGACATGAATTATCAAAACCTCTGGGATACTTCAAAGGCAGTCCTATGAGGGAAATTTATAGCACTGCAAGCCTTCCTCAAGAGAACGAAAAGAGAGGAAGTTAACAACTTAATGGGACATCTCAAGCAACTGGAAAAGGAAGAACATTCCAACCCCAAACCCATTAGAAGAAAAGAAATAACCAAAATTAGAGCAGAATTAAATGAAATTGAAAACAAAAGAATAATACAACAGA
>CAUYPK010023396.1:0-25747 GCA_963574355.1 Loris lydekkerianus
GCACAGTAGTGAGCAAAAGGATACTCTATTCCCTCATCAAATTCACAGTCTAGAAGCTTAGAGCAGCGGTTCTCAACCTTTGGGGGTCGAATGACCCTTTCACAGGGGTTGCCTAAATACATCCTGCATATCAGATATTTATATTAAATTACAGTAGCAAAATTATAAAGTCGCAACCAAAGTAATTTTATGGTTGTGGGTCACCACAACATGAGGAACTGTATTAAAGGGTCACAGCATTATGAAGGTTGAGAACCACTGTCGTACAACCTTACAAAGGCCCCTTTCAGAGTTTTGGCTGGAGACTCTGAGGACCTACTTGGTGAGAGCGCAAGCTAGCTCTGTTTTGATATCGGCCAACCTTTACCCTATCCTAAGAAGCCACAGTATTAGGTTTAAATCTTGACTGTGAAGAGATACAAATAGCTGTGGTGCCCAGCCCCCACTCTTCAGTTATTTTCCGCTACAGAACTTTGAAGGTCAACCTCAGAATGTCCCCGAGTGGACAGCCCCAGATGTGGGTTCCAATGAAATTGTCTCAGGCATTGCAAACCCTGCTCAACAGAGAGGGATGTAAGGGTCTCCAACAGCCCAATTGGAGCCAGGGATCCATGCCCCTGACCACCAGACTCAGTCCACACTGTAGTCTGCTTCTCTGCTCATAGGCCCAGCTGGAGGGGCCATGCCCCTGCCCACGGGTCTCAGTCCACACACCGCAAGCCTCTGCTTACCAGACCAGTTGGAGTCAGGGGATCTCGCCCCCCACCTGCCAGTCTTAGTCCACTGCCTGGCAAACCTCTCTTCATAGGCTTTTGGAGTCAGAGCACCACACCCCGTCCGCAGATCTCAGTCCTCACACAGTAAGCCTCTGCTCACCAGCCCCACTGGAGATGGGACCACGCCCTTGCCCTCAGGTCTCAGTCCACGCCTGGCAAGCCTCTGCTCCCAGGCCCAGCAGGGGGTGGGGACCAGCCCAGCCTGCTGAACTCATTCTACACTGGGCAACCACTCCCAGGGGTTCTGCACCCCTTCCTGCCAGACACAGCCCGAACTGAGGGTCAACACCACCACTGACTGGATAGTCATAACCAGGCATCTGCTCCTCTTCTCTCTGAGTGTCTCTTTCTTCCCATACCCTCTTTGTTTCCTGTCTGTCACAGTTTCCATCCTGATGGTTGGTGGTCCACACTATGCCCAGATCTCTCAGGAAAAGACCAAACACTCTGCACTCTGCAGGGGGCAAAACTTCAGACTGCCATGTGATGGGGGAAGGGTGGGTTGGGAGTTTGGACTTGTGGGGAAAAATATCTGTTAAATTTTATGCCTGGAAGGGTGGTGTCTAGGTTCATAAGTGGGACCTCCCTGGAGAAAGAGACGTGGTATTTAGCAGCTCTCCCCAGTGAGGTACAATGAGAGGTCTTTTGTTCCCTGCTCACTTGCAGATAGCCTGTGCTCCCATCCTCTAGTTGATAAGCTTTGTACCTGTAATTTGTTTTTTTGAATGCTCTTCCTTGGAATTACAGCTTGCTGAACTTCTTTCGTGGCTCAGCTCCCACCTTTGGCTTCCTAGAGTCCCAATTCCATCCAGGTTTTCTGCCTCTGGTTAGGAACTTCTGCCGAGGGTTGCTACCTGTCGGTCATCTTCCCAGAATTCCCTCACTATTGTCTTTTTTATTTTAGCCATTTAGATAAGTCTTGAATTTAAGGTACTGTGTAACAAAGAACTTTTGTCTTCCCTTTTAAGATTGGTTTGGCTATTCTGGGTTTTGTAGGTTCTTTACTTTGGTATGCAAATTTTAGAGTTAGTTTGTCACATTTTGATCAAAAAGCTTTTGGGGACTTGTGATTGGGATTGTGTTACAGTTGTATAACAATTTGGGGGAAATTGAGAAGTAATAGAGACTGCCAATTTATAGTATGTCTCTCAATTTATAGATACTTAAAAATTTCCTAGCCACGTTTTGTTACTTTCAGTGTTATCATTTTTGTTAAGTTTATTTCTAATTTTTTATTGTATTGTAAATGAGAATCTTAAAATTTTGCTTTCTAATTGTTTACTACTAGTATATGAAAATTCACTTGATTTTTAAAAAAAAATTTTGACATCAAATCCTATGACATTACTTAACTCACTTTTTTATAAATTTCATTTTCTGAGATTTTGAAATCAAGAAATTGATTTTTCCTTGCCCCCCAAATGTTTTATTATAAAGATTTTTAAATATACAGCTAGGTTGAAAGGATGTTGCCATAAATGTGCATGTACCTACTACATAGAGTCTTATTTTACTGTTTGTCCAACTCTCTATTAATACATCTTATTTTTATTTGTCAACCAACAGATTACAAAGTGAATGTAGGTCTTAGTATACTTCTAAAACACTTCAACATGCATTTCATTAACTAGAATTCCATATCTGTTCATAGTTTTTTCTTTTGATGTAAAATTTTCTAACAATGCAAGGCACAGATCTTAAATATTGAAAGTAATTGCTGAAATTAACAAATTTGGTTACCTGTGTAACCCGAAAGTGCTAGAAAGCTATCAGTGACCCTAGAAAGGTCATTCGTACACCTTCCTACTCATCTCCTTACCCACCTTTGTTGTTTCTCTATACATTTGTTTTTTTGTTTGTTCTAGAATTTTCATTTAAACTAGAATCATGCAAATATGTATTCTTTTGAGAATACATACACAGTCAGATCACCTGTTGTTGGAAAGTTGGACTGTTTTAGTTTGGGGCAATTATGAACAGAGTTTCTATAAATATTTTTGTTTTAAGTATTTTTGCTGACATGTTTTCATTCCTCTTGGGTAAGTAATTCGGATCAGAATTGCTGAGTCATAGAGTAGGTGTTTGTTTAGTTTTATAAAGTGCTGGCAGACCTTTTGCCAAGTGGCTGCACATATTAAAATACTACCAATAATGTATGAATGTTTCAGTTGCTAAAAATAGGTGTTTTTAAAATATAATTGACAAGTAAAATGCTCAACACTTTTTAATGTGCTTACTGGCCATTCATACATCTTTTGGAAAGTATATGTTAAATCTTTTACCGACTTTTTATTTGGTGTTTTTATTATTTAATTCTAGAAATTCTTGGTCACCAGCGGTTATTGAGATGGAATGAATGTATTTTGCATGTGAGAAGGACATGAATTCTGGGGAGCCAGGGACAGAATGTGTGGTCTGAAGGTTTAGATCCCTCTTACCCCAAATTCTTATGTTGAAACTTAATCTCCAGTGCAGTGGTGCTGGGCGGGGTGGGGCATCTGGGAGGAAGTTAGGTCATGAGGGCTTTGCCAGAGGCTTAGTGCCTTTATAAAAGAGGCCCAAGAGAGCTTGTGTGTCCTTTCCACCATGCAGAAAAGTATAGAAGATGCCATATATGAGGAATGGGCACTCACCACATATTGAATCACCTGGCAACCTTGATCTTGGATTTCCCAGTCTCCACAAGTGTGAGGCACAAATTTCTGTTGTTTGTAAGTTACTGAGTCTAAGGTATTCTGTTATAGCAGCCCAAATAAACTAAGACAGAAGTCAGTACAATACTGAGAGTGGTTATTTCGTGGATATTACCTCCCAGTCCATGGCTTGTTGAAATTAAAAATTTTTCAACGTTATTTTTGATGAGAAGTCTTTGATGAAGTCTGGTTTATCAGTATTCTTCCCAACATCATTACTGCTTTTCATGACCTAAGAAACCTTTGCCTTCTCCCAAGTCATAAAGATGATGTTCTGTGTTTCAATCTAAAAGCTTTATGGCTTTAACTTTTACATTTAGGCACATAAAACATCTAGAGTTAACTTTGGTGTATGATGTGATTAAGGTTTTATGGTTTCCTTTTTCATATATGGATATCCAGTATTCCAGTACTATTTATTAAAAAGACTTAACCAAATGGATTGTTTTGGACCTTCGTAACCCCGAATCAGTCATGTGGCCATATACATGGGTGTCTATTTCTGGGCACTCTCTCTTATTTTATTGATCTCTTTGTAGATCCTTACCCACAAGTATTACTGTGTCTTTGAATCAGTTGCTTTTTGATAGTAAGTCTTGAAGTAAGGCTATGTGAGTCCTCTAATCAGTTCTTTTTCAAGATTGCTTTGGGGTGTTTTTCAGGTTCCTTGCTTTTCCGTGTAAATATTGAAATCATCTTGTCAGTTTCCACATAAAAGCTTGCTAGGATTATTATTGGAAATGGGTTATGTTAATAGATGCATTAAGAAAATTTATATCTTAATATTTGCTGTTTTAATTCATGAACATAGTATACCTCTACATTCATTTAATGTAATTTAATTCTTTAATTTCTTTCAGCAGTGTTCTATTACATCTATTGAAATATCATATGGCCATGTGGCTTTCCTGTTTTATTATTTATTTTTAAAAGTTAGAGTCTTGCTCTCACACTTCAGCTGGAGTCCAGTGGCTTGAAAACAGCTCACTGCAGTCTTGAATTCCTGGGCTTCAAGCCATCCTCCTGCCTCAGTCCCCTAAATAGGCAGGACTGGTATATAGCCACCCACACCTGGCTTTTTAATATTTTTGTAGTAATGGGGTCTTGCTATCTAGTCCAGTCTGGTCTCAAACTCCTGGCTTCAAGTAGTCCTCCTGCCTCGGCCCCCTAAACTGCTGGTAGTACAAGTATGAGCCACTGCACCCAGCTAGCTTTTTTTCTTTACTTCTTATGGTGGATTATATTGATCTTTATATTAAACTAACCTTACGTTTCTGGGATAAACCACATTTGATCATGATATACTCTTTATATCTTTGAGTTTAATTTGATATTTTAATATGGATGTTTGTTCATGAGGTTTATTGATACATAATTTGTTGTTATCTAATTTGTTTCAGGTTTATGTTGGTTTTATAAAACAAAGTAGGAAATATTGGCACTTTTTAAAATGATTTGTAAAGTTAGTATCTTTTTTTCCTTTAAATATTTGATAGAATTCACCAGTGAGGAAGTAATTTTGGGTTTGGAGTATGTCATGGGGGAGTGGAGAAAATGTTCGTGCGTGCGCGCGCGCGCACACTCTGTCTCTCTCTCTCTCTCTATCTCTCACTTTTTCTTCATTCTGGGGTCAGTTTTGATAATAGTATTTTTCAAGGAATATGTCCACTTTGTCTAAGTCAAATTTATTGGCATAATGTTCATAGTATTTCTGTTATTTTAATATCTATAGGACCTATAGTGTTATCCTTTTTCATATCAGTGTGGATAATGTATGTTTTCTCTTATTTCATGACCATTCTGACTAGGGATATATGAAGTTTAATAATTCAAAGAATTATCTTTTGACTTTAATTGCTATTTTTATTGCTGTTTTAATTTATCTCAAATTATTTCCTCCTTTTTACTACTTTGAGTCAAATTAATTTTTCTAGCTTTTAATAGAAACTTAGATGATTGATTCTTTTTTTTAAGGCAGCAGTTCTCAATCTGTGGGTCGTGACCCATAGTAACTTTATTAAAGGGTTGCAGCATTAGGAAGGTTGAGAACCATTGTCCTAAGGTAAGCACTTAAAGCCATACATTTCTCTTTAAACATTATTTTTATCTGGATCCCACAAATACCTTCTTGCTTTGTTTTGTTTTTAGAATAAGTGATTTCTTCTTTGACTTATAGTTTCTTTAGAAAAATTTACTAATTCTGGATTTCTAGACATGGCATTGTTATTGGTGTATAATTCCCCTATTGTCAGAGAATATAATGTGTAAGATATTCAACATTTAAAATTTTTATTGAGGTTTATTTTATGGCTTAACAAGTGGTCTATCATTGTGAATATTACAAATACATTTATGTATTCTGTGGTTGGTGGATATAATACTTTGTAAACATCTATTAGGTTGAGGTGAATAAAAGTGCTATTAAAATCTTTATTGGTCTTCAAACAATTACTGAAAGAAGGATGTTAAAATTTTCAACTGAGATTATGGAAAACCCCCTTCTCCTTTAGTTCTGTCAGTTTTTCTTCATGTATCTTCCAAGCTCTTTTATTAGGCAAATATGTGTTCAGGATTGTTTATTTTATTATTATTTAGTATTTTTATCATTATTTTATTTCTGACCTATTTACTTTTGCAACATTTATAGATAGCGTATACTTGGGTCCTGGTTTTTATAAATCTCTTTTGACAATTTCCAACTGGATAGGGGTTTGGCTGCTTCCCTTGAGGGAAGAGGGGGTGGGCCTTAAGACACGGTCACACTGGGTTGCCGTGTGGCCTTACTCCTCTAGCTTGCTCAGTCCCCCACTGCAGGTCCCTCAGAAGATGATAGTAAAAGGGTCTGTGATTTTTGTAGCAGACCCTGCTACTCTTGGGGTGGATCTTCACTCACCACACCTTCACCCGAGATGGAGCTGCTGGTTCTGTGGTCGACAGTTCTGTTTAAATGCTTTGCTAGGTTCACTGATAGCTTCACTAAACTGAAAGCCAATGGTTTCTACTTAGCTGCTGCTCTTCAGCCTCATCACCAACTCTGCAGAACTGAACATGGTTAGAATTCAAGGCAGTTCTCATGGCTCCCCTTGTTGTCAGATGTGTACGGATGCGTGGGCTTTTGTCTAGCTTTGGTCTGCCTCTAAGAAAACTACAGACTGGTCGATTAAAGATGACTTTGCTCTTTTGGGCTATTGAGCTGTTCTGGAAACACTTGTGTAGATTGTAGATGCCTGACATCTACAAGGACCTGTTCTCTGAGGAGTTCAGCTGGAATCAAGCTACTGTATCGGAGCCTGCCCCACCTAGACTGTCACCTGTACGGCAACACATCCATCATCCTACACACAGCCCAAAGCGAAGGACTTCATGTCTCAGTCCTGAGACCAGTACTGAGTGTCAAGACTGTCAGAAGTTCCTTTTGCTTCCTGCCAAAAGTTTACTCAGTTGCCTTCTGGTGTGGGAATCCATACCACATGGGCTTTTGTCCCTACCTGTCTCCAGGCAACTTGAGTGTGTTGGTCTTGGATCCTTTCTCAGTGCTACCAGGGGTGGCTCCCCACTGCTGACACTTTTTTGCTGCAATTTTAGTCTGCCCAGACAACTCTGGCCACACCTTGGCAGCCCCTGAAGCTAATCAGTGTCGTGTTCCAGCTTCAGTCTAAGGGGCACCTTTATACAAATGCCATCCAGTAATAGACTGATGGTTAAGGTTGCCCTTCTTTGTTCCCTGACATTGACAAGCATATGGTATTAGGAATGTTGGACTACCCTCCCCCAAAATCCATTCAGAAAGTTTTTTGACTCTGCCTTCTACCTCCTTCTAGTGAGGCAGTTGGTCGTTGAATGCATCTGGACTGCTTCATGAGTCATAATTAAGACAAAAGTTGTGGGGAGTTATATACACCTATTTGAGAAAAATTCTGGATTCCACCTTGACCATTCTGTGTACTCATCCCCCACCCTCAACCCCAGGCTGTTCTCGTTGCCTCTGGGTGATATCCTGGCCAGTGCCTCTGGGGCCTGGGGAATTCCAAGTTAATTCTGCTGCAACCACCTGGATTCTCTCCTTGAACTGACAAGGCCCTGGCCTACATTCTAAGGATAATGACCACCTAGTTTGGTACTGCTGCTCACTAAGTCCACATTAACTAAAGTGGAGGACTTAGTAGATCTATGTAAGCTACGCAAAATTGACCTCAACCCTCTTACACCTGGTCCTTCCTTACAAAAGGGCAGGAAATGAATAGGATATCGTTAGTAAACTGGTGAAGATAGCTGATGGAGTAGAAAACACCAATTTTGTACTGGTGGAAGGAGAGCCACAGTGTTGGTAGTTAGGGAAGGAGAGGATTGCACCTTGGGAGGTACTGAGACGGGCAACTTTAATGATCCTTGTCCTTCAGAACAACACTTTCTTAAGAATGAGAAAACCCTGGTGTGGTTCTCCCAAATTTTTGAATGTACCTTTTGCTGTCCCTGGCCAGACTGCTCTGACAGTGATTTGATGCATTTCTCTGGCCCTTACTGGAGAAATGTGGTTAGGATCAGTGCTGCAGGTCGGCTCATCCTGGTGTTTAGAATCCTTTTGATAGTACCTCTATAATTAAATGTTGTAAGAGAAACACTGAAGGAACTTGGTTCCAGCTCTTATTGGTCAGACCAATCAGTGGCTCATGGAATGGGTACTTAGAGAGAAATTTGCCAAAAGCCAGAATAGTGTAGAGACATGGGCTGACTTTGGGGGAGAGACAGTTTACCAGGAATCTCTTGCATTTCCCTGTGTTTTTAGAAAAGAGACACTGAGTGCATTTTTTCTGGACTATCTTTCAATACTGTTAAGGTACCAGACAGCCTTGGAGATAAAAGATAGTGTCTCCCTATAGGGGAGACTATAGGGTAGGTTTGCTTATGTCTTTGTATGATAAAGGTGAGGCAGGCATGCTAACAACCCCTTATGAAGAAGTTGGTTTCCTAGGCCCAGGACTCCTGTCCTGTAAGGCAGCATACTATTTGAGTAGGTGTCAGCTGACCCTCTCTGTATGTCCTGTAGGAACTGGTGCTCAGGTAACCGGGGCAAACAAGTGCTTGATAGTCTCACAAATACTATTGTTGTGAGAAATAAAGTATTGTAGTTGCCTATTATCTTTTGATTTCTGTGGTTTCTACATTTAGATCCCTGAGTGTTCTCCAAACGTCCTTCTAAAAGGAAGGTACTAGCTTGCATTCCCACCAGCAGTGCAGAAGTGTTCCCTTTTCTCCACTTCCACGCCAACATCTGTAGTTTTGGGATTTGGTGATGTGGGCTACTCTTACTGGAGTTAGATGAAATCTCAGAGTGGTTTTGGTTTGCATTTCTCTGATGATTAAAGATGATGAGCATTTTTTCATATATCTGTAGGACCATGCGCCTATCTTCTTCAGAGAAGCTTCTGTTCATATCTCTTGCCCACAATGAAATGGGATCACTTATTTTTTTTCTTAGTAATAAGTTTGAATTCTCTGTGGATTCTGGTTATTAGACCTTTGTCGGAAATATACCTTACAAAAATCCTCTACCATTCTGAAGGCTATTTGCTTTACTTAGTGTGTTCTTGGCATTACAGAAGCTTTTTAATTTGATCAGATCCCAGTAATGTATTTTTGATGTTGCTTCAATTGCCGGGGAGGTGGGGGTGGGGATCCTCCTCATAAAGTATTCTCCCAGGCCAATTTTTCTGAGCATTTCCCCAGCACTCTCTCTAAGAATTTTTATAGTTTCATGTCTTAAGTTTAAGTCCTTTAACCAGTGAGAGTCAATTTTTGATAGAGGAGAAAGGTGTGGGTCCCGTTTCAGTCTTCTATAGGTCGCCAGCCAATTCACCCAGCACCATTTGTTGAATAGGGAATCTTTCCCCCAATTTTTATTTTTAATTTTTAATAGTCTTACAAATACTATTGTTGTGAGAAATAAAGTGGTATCAAATATCAAATGACAGTAAGTGTCCGGGTTCACCTCTTGGTCTTTCATTCTGTTCCATACATCTACCTCTCTGTTTTGTGCCATTACCATGCTGTTTTGATCACTATCGATTTATAGTATAGTCTGAAGTCTGGAAGCGTGATTCCTCCCGATTTGTTTTTATTTGTGAGTAATGTCTTGGCTATTTGAAGTTTTTTCTGTTTCCACATAAAACAAAGTACTAATTTTTCCAGGTCTTTAAAGTAAGACAGAGGTGCTTTAATAAGGATCGCATCAAATCTGTAGATTGCTTTAGGTAGACATTTTAACAATGTTGATTCTTCCCAGCTATGAACATGGTATATTTTTCTATTTGTTAACATCTTTGGCTATTTCTTTTCTCAGAATTTCATAGTTCTCTTTATAGAGATCTTTCACGTCCTTAGTTAGATACATTCCCAGATATTTCATCTTCTTTGGCACTGTTGTAAAGGGAATAGAGTCCTTGATTGTTTTTTCCCCTTGACTATTATTGGTATATATATAAAGGCTACAGATTTGTGAGTATATTCCTTGATCACTTCTAGGATTTTTGTAGTAGAATCCACGGGGTTTTCCAGATATATAATCATATCATCTGTGAAGAGTGACAGTTTGACCTCCTCTGGTCCTATTTGGATCCCCTTGATTGCCTTCTCTTGCCTGATTGTGGTGGCTAAGACTTCCATTACAGTGTTAAAAAGCAGTGGAGACCGTAGGCATCCTTGCTTGGTTCTTGATCTGAGTGGAAATGATTTCAATTTTACTCCATTCAATGTGATATTGGCTGTGGGTTTGCTGTAGATGGCCTCTATCAGTTTTAGAATTGCTCCTTCTGTACCTATTTTCTTAAGCATTCTGATCACGAAAGGATGCTGGATATTGTCAAAAGCTTTTTCTGCATCAATTGAAAGAATCATATGGTCTTTGTTTTTCAATTTGTTTATGTGATGTATTATATTTATGGGTTTACATATATTGAACCATTCTTGGGACCCTGGGATGAAACCCACCTGCTTGGTGATGTATAATTTGTTTGATGTGTTGTTGGATTCTGTTTGCTAGGATGTTTTTGAATATTTTTGCATCAATATTCATTAGAGATGCAGGTCTATAATTTTCTTTTCTCGGGTCTTTTCCTGGTTTGGGTATCAGGGTGATATTTGCTTCATAGAATGTGTTGGGAAGTATTCCTTCTTTTTTGATGTTTTGGAAAAGGTTAAGTAATATAGGTACTAGTTCCTCTTTAAAGGTTTGGTAGTGGATTGGCGCCTGTAGCTCAAGCAGCTAAGGCGCTAGCCACATACACCTGAGCTGGCGGGTTCAAATCCAGCCCGGGCCCACCAAACAACAACGATGGCTGCAACCAAAAAATAGCTGGGCGTTGTGGCGGGCGCCTGTAGTCCCAGTTACATGGGAGGCTGAGGCAAGAGACTCGCTTGACCCCAGGAGTTGGAGGTTGCTGTGAGTTGTGATGCCGTAGCACTCTACCCAGGGCGACAGCTTGAGGCTCTGTCTAAAAAATAAAAATAAAAATAAATAAAAAAATTAAAAAAGGTTTGGTAGAATTCTGATGTGAAGCCATCTGGTTCCGGGCTTTTCTTTTTGGGGAGATGTCTTAGTTGATGCTATTTCAGAACTTGTTTAGGCTTGTTCAACATTTCTACTTCATTCTGGCTGAGTCTAGGAGAGTGGCGTGTTTCCAAGTATTGATCTGTTTCCTTCAGATTTTCATACTTCTGAGAATAGAGTTTCTTGTAATATTCGTTAAGGATTTATTGAATTTCTGAGGAGTCTGTTGTTACTTGGCTTTTATCATTTCTGATTGATGAAATTAGGGATTTTACTCTTCCACTTCTGGTTAGGTTAGCCAAAGGTTTATCTATTTTATTGACCTTTTCAAAAAACCAGCTCTTTGATTGGTTGATCTGTTGTATGATTCTTTTCAATTTCATTTAGTTCGACTCGAATCTTAGTTATTTCTTTTCTTCTGCTGGGTTTAGGGTTGGAATGTTATTCCTTTTCCAGTTGCTTGAGATGTCCCATTAAGTTGCTGACTTCCTCTCTTTACATTCTCTTGAGGAAGGCTTGCAACGCTATAAATTTTCCTCTTAGGACTCTCTTTGCGGTATCCCAGAGGTTCTGATAGTTCATGTCTTCATTATTGTTTTGTTCCAAAAATTTGGTAATTTCCTTCTTATTCTCATCTATGACCCAGCTAGCATTCAACATGTGTTTAGTTTCCATGTTTTTGTATGCATATGCAGATTCCTGTTGTTATTGAGTTCAACTTTTATTCCATGATTGTCCGAGAGAATACAAAGGAATGATTGCTGTTCCTTTAAATTTGCTGAGGTTAGATTTGTGACCTAAGATGTGATCAATTTTGGAGGATCATCCATGGACTCATGAGAAGAATGTGTATTCAGTTTTGTTAGGATGAATTGTTCTGTAGAACTCTGTTAAATGCAAATGTTGAATGGTTTAGTTTAAGACTAAAATTTCTTTGCTTAGCATCTTTTTGGAGGATCTATCCAACACTGCCAAAGGAATATTAGAATCTCTGACAATTATGGTGCTGGAGGAAATCAAATTGCTCATGTATGTTAGAGTCTCTTATAAATTGAGGCACATTCTGGTTGGGTGCATAAATGTTGATAATTGAAATCTCATCATGTTGAGTGTTGCCCTTAACAAATAAGAAGTGACCATCCTTATCTTCCCTTACTTTTGTTGATTTAAAGCCTATTGTATCTGTGAATAAAATTGCAATACCTGTTTTTTTCTGATTTCCATTTGCCTGAATTATAGATGACCATCCCTTCACCCTGAGTCTATGTTTATGTTTTAAGGTAAGGTGAGATTCTTGAATGCAGCAGATGTCTTGCCTGAGTTTTGTTTTGTTTTGTTTTTGTTTTTGTTTTTGTTTTTTGTTCTTTTTTCTTTTTCCTGCAGTTTTTGTCCAGGGTTGGGCCTGAACCCGCCACCTCTGGTATATGGGGCTGGCGCCCTACCCCTTTGAGCCACAGGCACCACCCTGAGCTTTTGTATCCAATCAGCCAACCTGTGCCTCTAGAGGGCAATTTAAGCCATGCACATTAATTGTAAATATTGATAAGCCTGGTAGAATTTTGGGTATCAAGTTTTTCGAGAGTCCAGTGGACATTTTTAATCTTTTCACCACTGTGGAAGTTGGAATTTGATCAAAAGTTTCTTATTGAGTTTACTTTGGTGATGGATGATTATGCTGTTTATTGTGGAGAATAGGTCTGAGCATATTCTGGAGAGCTGGTTTAGTTATGGCAAATTTCTTCAACATGTGAATGTCATTAAAGTATTTAATTTCTCCATCATAGATGAAACTCAGTTTAGATGGATGCAGGATCCTGGGTTGAAAGTTATTTTGTTTAAGGAGATTAATGGTCAATGACCACCTTCTTCTAGCTTGACAGGTTTCAGCAGAGAGATCTGCAGTCATTCTAATGTTCTTCCCCTTATAGCTTATGGTTTTCTTACGTCTCTATTTTCTTTTCATTTCAGGAGGCTAGTTAAACTTTTTTAAGTGCAGTTTTTAGTTTATACCAAAACTGAGTGGAAAGTTTAGATAGTTCCTATATACTCCCTAGTTTCTCGCCCATATGTCAATGTATAGCCTCCCCTATAATCAACATTCCACACTAAATATGTACATTTATTGCAACTGGTGGACCTACATTGACATGTCATTATCACCCATGGTTTATGTTCTGTTCACTCTTGGTGTTATATATTATGTAGGTTTTAAAATATATATATATATAATAACATGTATATTGTCCCCTATTGTGTGACGATATGGACAGCTATTGTTCATAGTTGGAATCATGCACTGTAGCCTTTTTTGTTTTCATTTTTGAAAGACAGATTGTCCAGAGGGAAAATTATTAATTAACAGGTTGTTGTTTTTTTTAATTTTAGCAACCATGTGTCATCCCACTGCTGCCTGCCTCCATTATTTCTCATGAAAAGTTAGCTGTTAGTGTTGATGAAATGTTGTTTGTATATAAGAAATTTTCTTTCTTTTAACATTTTAACTGTAATGTGTCCATTTGTAGCTCTCTTTGCATTTATCCTATTAGAAGTTTGTAGAGTTTCTTAGATATATAGGTTATTGTTTTCCAATAAATATGGGAAGTTTTCAGTCATGACTTTTGTGGGGGGGGCAAGATTTTTTTTTTTTTCTGCTCCTTTCTCTTCCATTACATATTTTGGTGTACTTAATTGCATCTTGTATTTCTCTGTGGTTCTATATCATTTTCAAGAGTATCCTTAGGCTTAAAATTCCTCACTCTGTCTCAAAGTCAGTTACTTTGGGAATGTTTCTCTCTTTTTTTTTATGGACTACATCTCCCCTGGGCAAAATTCTCTGAACTGTTATTCTAGGTGCTAGGCAAAGTGGTAGGCAGCCTTTGGTCTTTTCAGCTTGCTTCTGCCAACATGAAACCTTTCCCCTGAGAGTGAATCAGAGTCCCAGTGCAGTGTTTCTTGGGGTTTGTTGTTGTTGTTGTTTGTTTTTGTTTGTTTGTTTTAGACAGAGTCTATCACTCTTTTATCCCATGCTAGAGTGCTATGACAACGTAGCTCACAGTAATCCCATACTCCTGAGTTCAAGCAATCTTGTTGCCTCAGCCTCCTAAGTAGCTAGGACTATAGGCTCCTGCCATAGCACCTGGCTGTTTTTTCTGTTTTTATTAAAGACAGGGTGTCACTCTTGCTCAAGCTGGTCTTAAGCTCCTGAGCTCAAGTGATCCACCTGCTTTAGCCTCCCAGAGTGCTACGATTATAGGCATAAACCACTGTGCCCAGCCAGTCCCAGTATTCTTGATCTGCTGCCCCTGGAATAGAGTCTCTTTATGGGTGGGGGCTGGATTTCACCATTTTTCTTCGGCTCCTGTGGAGATGCAGTGAGCTTTGTTTGGGAACTGAAAGGAGAGGGAGACCAAGCACCCACCTAAAGCACACTCCTCTTGCACTAAGCTAGAAGATGGGAGCGGAAGGAGGTGAGTCATGGCTCAAAAGTTACAAACTTTGTTCTTCCCAAATGTTAGATTTTCTTGAATAAATATTTCATCATTTGCTGTATGCCCTTAAGACAGTTTACAGAGATTTTAAGTTTCACTTTCATGGTTTTCACCAGCCTTGGTTTTTGGTTGGGAATACATCTGCAGAGCTCCTTATGCTGCCATACAGAAATAGAACTCTACCTTTGTTTTTGAGACATTTTTCTTTCAGATACAGAATTCTGAGTTGAGAAGGGTTTTTTCTCTCTCAGTGCTTTAATTTAAAAATGTATTTCTTTGGGCTCAGCACCCATAGCTCAGTGAATAGGGCACCGGCCACATACACTGAGGCTGGTGGGTTCAAGTCTAGCCCAGGCCTGCTAAACTACAATGACAACTACAACCAAATAATAGCCGGGTGTTGTGGGCGCCTGTAGTCGCAGCTACTCAGGAGGCTGAGGCAGGAAAAACACTTAAGCCCAAAACTTTGAGGTTGCTGTGAGTTGTAACGTAACGGCACTCTACTGAGGGCAACACAGTGAGACTGTCTCAAAAAAAAAAAAAAAAAGTATTGTCTGCTAGCCTCCATTACAACAATGTATGTAATGTGCTCTCTTCTTTTATTCCCTAGCCACCAACTGGTTTTTGTTTTCCTGCGCTTTGTCTTTTAAGCTTACTTCTAATATTCATCTGTATGGTTTATGCTGAACACTTATTTGCCTTCTGAGAATCTGAAATTTTGGTATGCATTGACCAGGGAATGTCTATGTACCAGCCCATAATAATATCCGGGACACCGAGCTTCTAGCGAACTTCCCTAACAGACATCATTTCGCACCTGTTGTCACAACTTGGTGCTGAAGGAATGAATCATGTCTCATGTGACTCCCCTGGTTTCCCTTGGACTTCACCCCATATGCCTCTTTTCTTTTCTGATTTTGCCTAGTGTCCTTCCACTATAATCATAACTGTAAGTGGGACAATGTCCTGGGTCCCGTGAGTTGTTCTAGTGAGTTGTGGAACCTGGGGGTGGGTCTTGGAAACACCAGGTGTTGCTTTCCACTGGCCTGGTGTCATTCAGCAGTGTGTCCAGGATTTGAAGAGGTTGTTTTGTTTGTTTTGGGTACCTTCCTGTCTGCGATCTTCCTACACTTCTAGTCCCTCTGTCAGCGTCCAACTTTATAGTTTATCCTCTGACTCCTGAAGCTTGTAAAACTACTACACTTTCTGCCTGAGTTATATCAGTCCTGTGTGTCAGACTTGGGAATACTCTTGGCAGAAGCTAGTGTGGTTCCCTGTTTCAAGGGTCTGATTCCCTTTGGTTTCTACCTGCTTTTGATTTCTTTTTTGGTGTCTTCAAATATTCTTTTTATTATTTGTGCATTTCTGTCAATGGAACCATCTGTTTTTAAAATCATTAAGAACTATTCTTAGAAATTAAGATAACTTTTCTTGTTCTGAATACTTAGTGTTATCTTCCTTGTCTGGGAAGCCGTTGCATTTTAAAGGTCACCAGAATTATTTGCTGTAAGCTGAATTTTTATTTATTCTTTTTCTCTATGGTGCTTTCTTGTTTCAAATCATCCAGCCATTGGTGTGAGACCTAGACCTGAAAAAGTTATCAGCATTGCTATGGTTTCAAATCTATCCTGGCAGCCTACTCAGTATTTTAGGAGAAATCAAAGCAAGTAGTGGCAACCAGCACTGCTGCTGACTGACGTAGATATTAATAATGACACACGGAGCTAAACTTTGCCTACTGGGATTATTTTGAAACTTTGGTCTATTTACATGCCTTACCCCTATTTGTGTTTTAACTGTGATAGCAGAGTTATTACTCTTATCTTTCTTCCTAGCCTAAGCTCTTGAACCAGTTTGAGTTTCTCCATGGATTTTTGTTCATGTGTTAGTCTTTTGTCCATCCTTTTCATTCTGTCTTCTGCAACCCTGAGCACATTTCAACACTTTATTGGGCCAAGGGGTGAGGAGTGTACTTCAAGGCAGGTAGAGCAAGCATTCAGGTTAGGAATTTGAAATGGTCCTTTTGGATTAATTTCATTGTTTTGCAAATGACCAGGGAACTTTGTAATGTTAAGGAAGTTATGTTTTATTGAGTTGTTACAAGGAAATTTTAACCAAAAGAAGTGGTTGGCTTACTATGTAAAAATAAACAAGGCTATTATGATTTGGATTTGCCAGTTAAAATTTTACTCCATGTGTGATTATGGGTAATGTTACTATAAAAAACAAAGTGCCTTTGTGATTTGGATGAGTTTTTTTTTTATGCCCTTCTTTATTTTTTTCTTGGTTTTTAAAAATCTTGGTTGAACTTATCTGTAGTTCTGTACTTCCCATCATCTATAAAGAGTTTATTTTGATGAAATTCTGTAACTGTTGACATAAGGATATTTGCCGATTGCTGAAGTACATTGACAGATTTTAGAAACAGTTTTGTGGTGGTCTGAGTGCAGGGGGCTGAAAGGGAAGGTGTATTTATGTGTTTGTCTTATGGTAAAGGTTGTCCTTCCTCACCACTATAAAAGTGCTCAGGAAGTAATTTTAGGCTTACTGTTCTAATATGTATTTAACAATTTGTTGATGCCTTTTTGTGGGAGATTAATGTATGATAGCCACAAGACTAATCAATGGCACTTTTTACTTTTCAGAGGGTGAGGGAAATTTGTCCTTGAGTTGTCCTTGAGTATTTGGCATCTGCTGGTGTGTGTTGGACTAGACCTACCATCTTATGTCTAGTAGTTGGTGTGACTCTTCCAGATCTCTCACTTCAGAGTCATGTTTGTCAGACATGTGTCTCATCGGCTTGCAGCCCATCTCCATCCCAAGAATGAGCAGAGCAGCAAGCCTGCGCCCAGACGTCTTATCACTCTTGCACATTCAGATGCAGAGGCAGCAGACTGTGACCTCCTGTGATTAGCCTGAAGAATCGTTTTCGTATTTTTAAATAGTTGAAAAACAATTATAATTCCATGATTCATGAATCATTTTAAAATTCAAATTTTAGTGTTCAGAATGGAAGTTTTTAGGTTCGTTTAATGCCACCTCATTCGTTAAGGGTTGTCTGTGGCTGCTTTCTTGCTGTAGCAACAGCGATGAATGGTTGGGGGATACTAAATGGCCCATAAGCCTAAAACGTTTATTCTTGGCACTTTGTGAAAAGTTTTCCAGCTCCTGGTCTAATGTGTCCCCCATGACGGCCTTCTTTCAATGTCTAAAAATGTCTGGCCACCGAGTGGATATAAATACTCCATGCACTCCCCCACCCAGAGCTGCTGAGCCGCACTGCCATTCCACTTCTTAGTGTTGGAGGGGGGCCTCAAGAGGTGTTGGCTGGGGGGTGGGGAGCCAGTAGTGCACAGTGAAGGAGGGAGAGGACACCTGTTACAGCTTTAAGGAAATGGAAGAAAGCAAAGAGGGGTGCAGTGGTTTTAGTATACTGCACACTGCTGGAATTGAAACTGATGTAAAGGGAGGAAGGGCATTAAACATAGCTTTCCCATAAGACAGACATAATCTCTTTACCTCTTGCATTTAAAACTTTTATACTTCCCGCCATGAAATTGATTTGTGTGGAATTTTCCAGAAATATGTCTTTTACTTACACTGAAATACACCCTTATGCACAAATATTCACAAGTGAAGGAGCAGGGAAAAGATACCACTTTTTAAGCTTTTCTTGCTGTGATATGGACTATGTGTATTCACATACGCTGATCTGACATTAATTTTGGCTATGGAGATCTGTTAGATGTGAAATCTGCCTTATTTGATTTTTGCATGAAAGCAGTAATGTGCATTTAATTTTAGACTGTTCTATAGTTAAAGATTTGAAATTTTCTCTATCTCAAGAAGATACTTCTAGAAAGTTTTTTGACAGATGGGAAGTCACAGGGGTGAGGTGTTCTCCCCTTCCCTGCAGTTATCTCCTTTGGTATTTGGCATGGGATGGTTGAGATGGTTGGAGATGTTTGAGAACTAGGTTCTCTGTTATGTCATCTGACCTGACCTGTAACCATGCCAGAAAGGAACCGATGTTCTTGATAATAGATGGGTTTAGACCTTTGTGTTCTTTATTAAAGAGCTGCCATGTGGCTGTTGGCCTTCGCCTACAAGGTGTGGGGTCATATGCTGCTACCAGGTAGCAGGCCAATAGCTTTTATATTAACTGCAGACGTAACAGCAGAGTCTAGGCATTTCTCCAGTAATATATGGGGGCATTACGGCAGATATTTTCTTGTCCACGTTGAGTCACAGATCTCCCTTCGATTTACACTTAGGGTGTTATGGTTGTAGCATTTGTCACAGTGACAATAATATGCTTACAAGGTGAGGTGAATTGGCAAATTTGATAAGAATGTATTGATCATCAAATTCAAAGATTTAACAGCACCTTTCTTTAAAGGTGTTAGAGGTTTTAATTAATTAAAACCAGGATTTGAAGACAAATAACCTGACCAGTCAAGACCATTTTATTGCAATAAAATGTTATGTTCTCTGTTGACCTTTTTAGTTTTGAGCACTTCAGAATGAAACTTGTGAGACAGATCATGTGTTTTCTCCAGTGAACCAGTTCCACACCACAGAACTGTCTCCCAGAGCTTATTGCTGGTCACCACAGCCAGGCTATTGCTTGGGTGTCTCCTGCTGATGACCTGAGGGTGACCGGTCATAAAGCTGCAGATGACTAGCTCTACTCCAGTCATGTTTGTGAAAACCAGCTCAGGTTGTCAGGCTTCAGTGTAGAATAGCAAAAGAGCCCCCGTGAGCCACAAAATGTAAGTGACCTAAGGTACAGCCACACATTCTTAGCATACAGTTTTAGCATTTTGTTTGACTTAATTTCAAGGAAATTGCTCAAATTCCAACAATTCTATTTCTGTTTTGTTGTCAGATGACTGGGGTTGGGGAGGAAAAGATCCATTTTTGTTATCTATCATGGTATTTTATTATTTTTGAGGCAGTCCCTGGATTACAAATGAGATAGGTTCTGTAGGTCTGTTCTGAAGTTGAATTTGTTCGTAAGTTGCCACAGTTACCTGCGATAGCCTCTGTTCATAAGTGCTTGTTGTACATTAGTCAGATGTTCGTAACTCGGGGACTTAAGTGTAATAGCCTCCGTTCATAACTGTGAGTTGTAAGCCTGTAACTCAGAGACTGCCTGTATACTTGTATCTTTTCCAAATAATGTTTCATTTTTTAAAAAATAAAACTATTTTTCTTTTCTTTTATAAACAGGTTGAAAGGATTGTTGACAAAAGGAAAAACAAAAAAGGGAAGACAGAGTACCTGGTTCGGTGGAAAGGCTACGATAGCGAGGACGACACGTGGGAGCCAGAGCAGCACCTGGTGAACTGTGAGGAGTATATCCACGATTTTAACAGGCGCCACATCGAAAAGCAGAAAGAAAGCACGTTAACCAGAACAAACAGGACCTCTCCAAACAATGCTAGGAAACAGATCTCCAGATCCACTAACAGCAACTTTTCTAAAACCACTTCTAAGGCACTAGTGATTGGCAAAGACCATGAGTCTAAAAACAACCAGTTGTTTGCTGCCAGCCAGAAGTTCAGGAAAAACACAGCTCCATCTCTCTCGAGCCGGAAAAATATGGACCTAGCAAAGTCAGGTATCAAGATACTTGTGCCTAAGAGCCCCATTAAGAACAGGACCTCAGTGGATGGCTTTCAGAATGAGAGCCCCGAGAAATTAGATTCTGTTGAGCAGGGTCAAGAAGACACAGTGGCACCCGAGGTAACAGCAGAGAAGCCTGTCGGAGCTCTTTTGGGCCCTGGTGCAGAGCGGGCCAGGATGGGGAGCAGGCCCCGGATACACCCACTAGTGCCTCAGGTGCCCGGCCCTGTAACTGCAGCCATGGCCACTGGCTTAGCCGTGAACGGGAAAGGTGAGTATCTGGGCGAGCTGCCCAGGAGGCAGCATCTCTCTCCTTGACCATGGGCTACCACTCAGCATCCTTGGTGATGATCGGGGGGTTGGGAGGGGGGTCCTGCCTTAGAGAGCAGGCCTCAAGCTAATGTGAGTCTGGGGAATTCTCGCAGGCGTTTTCTGGAGCCTTTGAGAGACTTGACCAGTTTCTCCTTCTTCACTTGAAGCCTTTGGCATTTCTTTCTTAAATTGGCACTAGCTGTCTCTATTTAATTCACCACCCACAACGCCGCCTCCACATTGACTTCTTTTAACAATGTAGGTTACGGTTGGTAATTTGTGTATAGCATCTTTCTGCAGCTGTCTGTCCACCTTTCTTCATCATAGACCCTGAGTCTCAGGTTAAGCATCTACCTGAATTTTCTAAATATGGCCAACATTGATTTACAAGTCCTGGTTCTATTTTGTTCATTCGAGTAACCAGAAATGCCTTTCAGTGAGAGTATTGTTACCCTAGTGGGGCCTTCAGGAGCTTGGTTTGTTTCTCTGTGATGACAGCTTGTTCAGACAACCGTCACTCCTCTTGCCAGGGTAGGAACTCACACACCGTGTGTCATTTTCTGTTTTCCTCTCACACCTGCTCTTGCTCCTGGCTTCTGCAGCTGTCTTGGTTATGCCATGACCTGCTGGTTTCCTAAGACAGCATATCCGGGAACCCGCATAGAGAGCTGCCTTCTCCTCACTGGGCACACCTCGCTGGCCAGAAGTGCTGACAGAATTCTGTTGGTTAATTCCCTCCTCTCTTGAGGCTTAGGTGACTTCTGACCTCCCATAGCTTTCAAATAGGTCTCCCTGCTTCCATTTTCTATAATTCTTGGATGGGGTTAAGATGTCCCCACTGCCTGGGTAGCCGGTATGTCCTGCGTGTCTGTGACTGGCCCTTCCCCACTCTCCAGCTTCCTCTCCCTGTGTTGGCACCAGGCCACACGCCTGCCCTCCTTGTCCACCTCGTGGACTGCTGACCCTTTTCTTTTCATGCTGTCTGTATTGCAGTCTTGTAATGGCCTCTTTGCTTGTGTGTGTCTCCGTCAACCCAAACTCAGTACAACAGTAGTAAACAAAATAAAATGACATTGGTTTAAGGAGCTGTTTTCCTTTGAAAAGAAGTGTTCACCTAAGACATTATTTCAGCCGTCTTGCTATGGTGCATGTAAGTTTTCATCTTGACTTACTCCCATATATAGCGATGAAGCAGGATAAAAACTGAAATTGCTGCCTTACCATTGTTTCTTAGATACATGCTAGACCCAAACGCCACCTCTTCCTGCTCCAGTGTGTGCCTTCACCTGAAACGTCAGAACTGGTTTTCAGATTTGACTTTCCATATTGTTGGCCTGCTCACGATACAGTTTTCTCTTACTCAGTTTTTGTACCTGAAGGATGATAGAGGTTCAGAGGTGGAAGGGACTTTATAAATCATCTAATAGCATCCTCTGTTTTATAGGTAGGGAAATCCAGAGAGAAGGTGATGTTGTAGAAAGAACTGAGGCCAGAGAGGGAATCAGAGTGTGTGTCTCAATTCCTTTTCAGTGTTCTTTCCATCACTGCTTGCTGCCTCCGCTAGACAGGTAAACATCTTTACTGTCTTTACTGATGGCTTTGGGCCACGCACTGTGCTGGGCTCTGCTGCTACAAACAAGGGCTGGGGCAGAGGCAGGCAGTCTATGGCTCGCAGGCCCTGAGCCTGCCCCCGCCTGGTTCTGTATGTATGGTCTTCAGGCTTAGAATGGTTTTTGTATTTTCTAATGCTTTGAAAAAAATCAAGAGAATAATTACTATTAATGTGTGAAAATGTGAGAAATTAAAATTTCTCTGTTCTGGGCAGCACCTGTGCTCAGTGGGTAGGGTGCCAGCCCCATATACTGAGGGTATTGGGTTCAAACCTCGCCCGGGTCAGTTAAAACAGCAGTGGCATCTGCAATAAAAAATAGCCAGATGTTGTGGCGGGCACCTATAGTCCCAACTACTGGGGAGGCTGAGGCAAGAGAATCACTTAAGAGTTGTAGGTTGCTATGAGCTGTGATACCACGGCACTGAGAGTGACAGAGTGAGACTGTGTCACACACACACGGTTTAATTGGGACAAAGCTACATTCATCCATTTACTTACTGTCTGTGGCTGGTTTTCAGCTACAGGGCAGAATTGAGTCATTATGACAAGATAGCCCACAAAGGCAAAAAAATCAGCTGTCTGGCTGTTGACAGAAGTTTTCTGATCTCTGCTCATAGGAAGCCATAGTCCTGGGTTTTTTTCGTTATTGCTGCTGTTGTTAAATGAGGGAATAAAAGTTCTTGGGCCACCTTTTGTTATCCAGAAAAGTTGTATGTGTGTACATTTTTAAGGGGGAACCCCTGATTGTCAAAATGTTACTCCATTGAGGTTAAGCACCCCAGTCCTTTGCTGGGAACCCACAAGTCCAGCTTTGGTCACCACTTTCACCGTGGTCTTTCTCCTGTTACCTCGTGTATTAGATCTTCCAGGGTGACCTACAGCAGCCCTCTCATTTCCACCTTCTGTTTTACCATAGAAACACTGCTCAACAAAAGCCTTCTTTCCTTTCTATTCTATTGAAATAGGGATTTGGTGACTTGCTTTTCTGAAAACATCTATAAGCATGGCTTTGGATTAAAACAAAAAGGATGGGTAAGCAGAGAGTCTTAAATTATCTTACCTCGTTTTGTGAAGTTGTATAGATTGGGGTGGGAGTGACACTGTACTTCCAGTGCCCTATGGTCATCGTTCTCCACAGCCACTGTGATCTGTTGACCCTTTGGTTTGCTTCTGCTTGAGTGTTAGTCAAATACAGTCCTAAATCCTCTGTACCGCTGAGAATATAGTCTCTACTCAGAGGAATAGAAGCCACTCAGGAATTTTTTTTTAGGACTGTGGTGAGTGACATCCCCTAAGGCCTTCCTCTAAATCAGGCTGCAGGTTAACAAGGTAAGGACAGGAAAGCACCTCCCACTGAGGCCTCTGTTGGAGGATCCTTCCTGGAGGAGGAAAAGTAATGGCAGAGGCAGATGGTGTCTGGGCCACCTGCAGGCGCAGGAGGATTGCTGCCCTGGTCTCTGTGAGGAGAGAGGCTTTTGTTCTCTTCACTAGAATGTAAGCTCCAGGAAGGGATTTTGTTTTGTCAGGACTAAACCTTACTGTACCCAGAACGGTTCCTGCCGCATGGTAAGTGCTCTGCAGATACTTGTGGCTGGAATGATTGCAGTAGAATGGGGGCTCATTGAAGAAGAGGCTTGCAGGAGTCCTTTGTGGTCCCTGTCTGGCTCAGAGTAAACAGCAGGAGAGAGCAGGAGAGAAGAAATGCTGCCGGTCTGTGGGCCAGAAGCAAAGACGTTCTGGAAAGAAGTACATCTTTCCTGAACAAAGAGAAGTAACATTGAAGCTCTGTTAGATTGTCATTACACAGTCAACATTTTTAAAGCAGTTGTTTTTACTTTCTTGATTAATTTTAGAGCTATGAAAACTGATGTTTTTTTCCCCTAAAACTAATTGATGCAGATACTAGTGGAGTCTTTGGGAAATGAACTATCTCCTATTCAAAACATTAATCGTGTGTATTGTTAGGGATATTTTTGCAGCTGAAAACAACAGGTACTTGAATATCTGTTATTCCAGAGAGTCAGTGTTTTCTGGAGTATTTTCACACACACTCGATTTCTTTTATAGGATGACCATATGTGTGTTTATTTTTTAATTTTAAGTATGCAACAAAAGTTTAAAAGACGAATGTATCACTTCACTCAGAAATGTGAGAAATTCTAAAGATTAAGTGATACAGTCGTCTTCTTTCTACTCTTTACCATGTTAATGATGATTTCTTGCTCTTTTTAATTACCCAGTGAATTAATCATATAAAAGAAGTAATTGCTTTTAAATATTAGATTATCATGACTTTATTCTTTCATGAGTCCTGTATATAATTCATCTAGTATATAATTCCCTAAGTATAAAATTTAAGAAAATGGTATTAGCAAACTTTTAAAATATCAAGGTAAACCTTCTCAGTGTTATCATGTAAGGTTGGCATCTTTAAGTCATGAGCCAACAGATTTATTTGGTAGGAAAATTACTGAGGAGATATTTTAGCATAACTTCTATCCCATGAATATTTCAACCACAGGAAGCTCCCTGGAGAAAGCACCCAGAACAGCTTGCCTCCAGTCTCCCTTTTCTCTGATTATCACAGAAGCTTAAGCTCCAAGTAAGCTACTCCCCTCTAGAAAGCAACTGCCTGTGGCCCTTTAAGGCCATTTGAAATTTAGTCACTGAAATTGGAATTTACCCCCAGGGAAGGTTAAGAAGTTGGGAGACCAGTGCCCACAGGCAGTAGCCACTCAATACAGCCACAGCAGGTAACAATCCACCAGAGGAGAGGTGACTATTGAAGCCAGGTTAGAGCACACTAGCAGTTTTTTTAAGTGTGCGTGCAGCTTTGATCAAAAAAGATTTCAATTTGAAACTAACAAACACTTGTTGACCCCTCCTGTATGACAGGCTCTGTGCTAGAGGCTTCCATGGTGTGATCCCACCTGTCCCTCACAAGAATAACCCACTTGTACCTAGAAAGGTTCCAGAAGGTAAAAATCGAACCAGAGGGAAGCAGACTTTTGAGGCAACCAAATGTGACCTCACCCCCTTCCTGGACATTGGTAGCTATCTTTAGGCAGAGTGACATGATCGCTCAGCAGCAGATGTGTTCCTGGTTCCTTATGACCTCAGTAGTCCTCACACCTGCATGTGGTTAAGAATTCCAGTGCTGAGTTCTAGACGCCATGCCAGGGAGAAGGTGCTCTAGACCAGCAGATCAGTCTGTTAGTAGAAAAAGTTGGTTGCCCCCAGAAACCTTTAACAATATACAAACAGTCCTAATCTGAATGACCAAGAAAAAACCCCACATACACTATGTTGCGTGACCTGAGACGCGAATGAGCAGAAGCTTTGCTGTAGGTGTAAACTCGCTCCTGTAATGTTAAGTCAAGAAACAGACTATACACTCTGATATGGCGTATAGCAAAGTTTTTTATTCCAAGTTCAGGTTTTATACTTTTTTAGTCACGTGCACACTTAATCCCTTATCTATTAGATTCCTCATTTTCTTACTTTCCTTTTTACATATCAATACCATCACTTTTGTAGTAAATCTCTTCTCCTAAACAATGACTAATTTCTGAGCAGGTATCTAAAGAAACATCACAAGGGTAAAATTAGCCAGCGGGGAATTGAATATCTTCAAGCATTCACTCAGTTTACCCAGTATGAAGTAATGACTGTGTCCTTCCTTCAGGGCAGAA
>CAUYPK010023397.1:0-18086 GCA_963574355.1 Loris lydekkerianus
CTAGGAGGTCAAAGCAGGAGGATCATTTGAGCTCAGGAGTTTATGAGCCTAAACAAAACTGAGACTGTGTCTCTACTAAAAATAGAAAAATTACCTGGGCATTGTAGCAAGCGCCTGTAGTCCCAGCTATTCAGGAGGCTGTGGAAGGAGGATCACTTGTGGTTGCTGTGAGCTTGGCTTACATCACAGCATATTAGCCTGGGTTTTAGAGTAAGACAATCTTAAAAAAAAAAAAAAAAAAAAAAAAAAGTTATCTAATTTTGTAAAAGAGCCAAGATAATTGTCCACCAATCACCCATTAAATCCCCTAATTTCATGCCTAATTTCATGGAACCTAGTCCCATAGAAGTTATAAACATTTATGATTAATTTGGATTTCAGAGAAAAAAGAGAAAAAGAAAAATTTTGAGGAAATTGATTATGGAGCAATGTCCACAATTTGTTTTTATTAAACAGATAAAAAATGAGGCTAGAAAAAATCTGCACATTATATCCCATAATTGCATTAATTTACACAGCTATGATTTAATAAAGAAAAATGGGAAGAGAGTTTAAATCTCTATTTCATTAGTCACCTGGTAGCAAAAACAAGATTTAAGTTATTTTAAATGTGCCATCTGTGAAATGATGTTGCAGGGATGTTTGTGAAGAGATGTATGTTTGTGGTTTCTTGGTTTAGAAAAATGTCTAAATGGAACTGGCTTAAGTTCAGTAACTGTAGTGTTTGTGATCATTTTAATACAATACTAAACCAATTTCTGTTGAAAATCAGAGTTCAAATATTGAGCAACATTTTACTTATATTTTGTGACTTTTGGGACACTCCTGAATCGTATTAAGTAAATTTTAATTTAAAGCAATTTGAATTCTGCACAGCACTGTAGTTACACTGGATTTCAGTTACTAAAAAGGAAATGTAATCAATACTGATGACCTTCCTCATATTATTTTGGGTTAAAGATCAGTTGATTTTATCGTGATTTCCCTTCATGAGAAAAACCGTCACCTCTATTTTTATCTAAGGAACAGTTAGGAGTATTATTTGTATGTTTATTATCTTTTAGAATATAAAAATATGATAAAATGTATTTAAAAGTGTGTCAGCCAGCCTGAGCAAGAGCAAGACACTCCCTCTAAAAACATAATGGGGTGTTGTGGCAGGCACCTGTAGACCCAGATACTCAGGAAGCTGAGTCTAAAGGATTGCTTGAGCCCAGGAGGTTGAGGTTGCTGTGAGCTATGACACTGCAGCACTTTACCAAGGATGACAAAATAAGTCTGAAAGAAAAAAAATCAGTATTTTTATTTTACAATACTGCTTTTTCTTGGAGCTGACCCAATCCAATTGCAAAAATGCATTTCTGGTTAGTTATTTGAAATACAAGTTGGAATTATTGTTTTCCTGAATGTATATGAATAGAGGTAAATCTCTTACTGACTTGGTACAGATCTGCACATTTCTACCTTAAATTGGAATTGGTTAAACAAACTTACATGAAGAATGTTAATTGTTCATTTGCCAAGTGTTTTGTATTAAAATTGCTACTGACCATGACTAGTGTTTTTATACAATGGAATGCATAAAAGCCAGTGTTAGAGTAAAACAGCCTTTCTCAGAACGATCACAGTGTACAAATTCCTGTCCCTCTGAAGATTCTTCTTTCCTTTAGATATAACCTCCTGAGTTTTGGCAGTGCTCTTTATACTTCTTTCTCCTTCTTCTGTCTTCAGAAACATGTTCTGACTGCCTTATTGCTGTCTGTCCCCATCAACCACTCTTAAGCCCTGCACAGCCATTTGTGATTTTGTGACTGTCCAGAGGACTCTATGTAAGACACTAGCATATGCTAGTTTTCCCCACTCTATACCCACCAACTTCAAATAACACAACTCCCTTCTCTGTCTCCATCTCTCAATAAGGGCACAGACTCGTGACTTGATGTAGAAGCAGCCAAGTGCCCCTCAACACGTGAATAGATGAATAAACTGTGATATATGTATATCTTGGAATACTATTCAGCCATAAAAAAGATGGAGACTTTGCATATTTTGTATTTACCTGGATGGAATTGAAGCACATTCTTCTTTGTAAAGTATCACAAGAATGGGGTGGCTCCTGTGGCTCAGTGAGTAAAGTGCCAGCCCCATATACCAAGGGATGGTGGGTTTGAACTCAGTCCCAGTCAAACTGCAACCAAAAAATAGCTGGGTGCTGTGGCAGGCACCTATAGTCCCAGCTACTTGAGGGGGCTGGCAAGAGAATTGCTTAAGCCCAGAAGTTTGAGGTTGCTGTGATCTGAGTGACGCTATTCACTCTACCAAGGGCAACAAAGTGAGACTCTGTCTCTAAAAAAAATAAATTAAATAAATAAATAAATAAATAAATAAAAAGTATCACAAGAATGAAAAATAAAGTATCTAGTGTAGTCAGTACTAAAATGAGTAGAAAAACACAATTAAATTAAATGGTGGGAAGTAGAGAAAGGGGAAAGAGGAGGAGAGAGGGTTATGGGTAACGTCTCATCGAAGGTGCATGGTGAATGTACAGCACACCCTCTGGGTGTAGGGCTCAACTACAACTTGAACTTCACCTAAGAAGTGCAAACAATGTAACCTAATCATTTGTGCCCTCATATTAATCTGAAATTTAAAAAAAATTCTAAGGGAAACCACTATTCAGGGTAAAGGCTACAGGTATACTGGACAACAATTATGGGTACGAATGAACAATTTTCACAAATGTGTATCTAAGGATCTCACAGCCACTTCCTAGTAGTGTCTCTACTTGATAGAGAAAAGTGTTAGAGGAAATCGAGCAGCTTCATTATTGTGATTTCCAATGTGCCATCGTAAATATGAAGTTCTTCAGTTCTGTTAAATAGGAAGCCAATGATGAGACTGCTTACTGAAAACCATCTGTCCATGTTCATCTATATCAACACACTTCCGGGCAATTTGCATTAGCACAAGCTGTTATTTCTGTCTTTGCCAATGTTTAACAATGTCAGGTGATTTCACTTCTTCTCAGGAAACATAGAATATGAAATGCTCAATGACATATTGGATATTCCAGGAAGATAATATTTTTATTCTTTACAGGGTATAAAGTGCATTACAAATTCTAATTCTTTATCAGTAAAATACGTGCATTGAAATGCTTTTGGTTGATGCCTAATTTTATGATGATTACCTAATAATCTAAAATATTTATATTTCAATTAGAGTTTTACTTAACACTCTGCATTTCTGCCTTTCAATCAATCCAAAAAGAGGCATTACCTGTTCTCAGGAAGCTTAGCCATGTATTACACATTCAGTGCCTACATTAAAGACTCCACTAAGCAATGAGTTTTAGGTGTTTCAGAAAATGAATATTCAAAATGAAAATTTTAAAAATCTTTGGTCTTAGATATTTCAGGATTAGAGCTGGAAAACTAAAATACACATGAATAAAAAGAGTCTACAAGGGTACTAGAATGGAATTCTTACTTAAAGACAAAAATACTGTGTTGAGTGGAAAAATAAGATGTTTCCCCAAAGAAGCTCTCAGATCAGAAAACAATCATATAAAATCACATGACTTATTTATAAATTATTAAAAACCTTTTGAGACTTGTATTTTTCTAGTTGATGAGAGTTTTATTCTAAAAAGGAATAATATATTATAAAGCAAGAAAATAAAAAAAAACTCTCGTATGTTTCTCTAAGAAGAATTTATCTTTGCATAAATCATGAGTTACTTCAGCAACTTACATAATCTGTGCTATAATTATGTGTACGTATATATTATGGATATATGTTGGCACCTCAAATAATCTGAAATATTTCGTATATATAGATCATTTCAGATTAAATGTGATTTTAATGATCAAGATAGCTTTTTATATTCACAAGCAAGATGAATTCTATTGCTTATAAGAGCCAGTTTTCTGTTTTTATTCCATGGACCATTCAAAAAATCATGCCAGACCACAAAAGGATATCTCATTTTTTCTTTCTTTTTACCCTATTACTATTTTGTTTTCTGTGCTTAATTCAACCTTTGCTATCAATATTGGAAAGAAAAAGAAAGTTCTGATAAGAATGGCTCATTCATTTTTCCTCATCTCCAGGTGGTCAATATATGCACGTTATCACACTCTGCTAATTCCCATACATTCATTCATAACACACTATCCAAGTATGGTTTCTAACATCATAGCAACATGTTGCTTCTTCACAATATATTAGAAAATTGATTTTAACAAAATCAAAACTGGAAATGTATCTTATACATATTCAAGATATACCCTTACCATTATCAACAACTAATATTTTATTTAACTAAACTCACAAAATGTTTGCCATGGTTTGATTATTCCCTGCCCACCTAGGTTCCAGACAAGTTTCTTCACCTGCCTGTACCAGAATTAAGACACGCACAGGTACATGATTGTGAGTGTCTGAAATACGGGGTGCTCAATATGGTCCAATCAGATTACCTCAGGAACGTACTTGTAGAGTTCATTGGCACACTTTTAATAAATGAGATATAAAGTTATGCTGTTATCTACAAATTCCACATAATGTTGTCTTTTCCTAACAATCTTTTACAGTAAGCAGAGAAGGCCACGAGTGGATTGATAAAATGAAACACAGAAGCACTTTTACTTGTTATGCATATGTTTTGTTACGTGGTAAATGTCACAAATCCACTTCATATTTACCCTAAATTTTAGTATAGCACTCTGAAAATAGTTTGAAATTGATTCTTGCCACTGGTTTCCTTTTATTCTTTCCTGATAATGTCCTTTTTTTCTTAATTATCTGTACTAAAAAAATTGCTTGACATCTAACACATTTCCAGTAAAATTCTCCGGGAAGATTAAGTTAACGGCTAGAACAAGATCAAATTTAAAGAATTAGTATTGGAAATGAAAAAGACGAAGCCCATAGTTGGTATAAACAAGTTACATGTTGATGATACATCATTACATAACTATTTGAGAGGTTTTTTTTTCTTCCTTTATGATGTAATTGACATCAAGTTTGAAGCACTGGGCATATTTGCTGTGTGCTACTTTGTACTTATATGGCTTTGAGGTTAGCAGACATTTACACTGACACTGTCCCTGGCTGAAGATGTTATTTTCATATTATTATTTTAATCCTGCTTGATAATTCTGAGTACACACACACACACACATACTGTGGCCCCCATTTCACACAATAATGATGCTAAATGTTTATGTTTTTAGTATATTCGTCTTTATAATTTTTTTATTTGTTTCTAGACAAAACATACACAAAAGTTAAAATAGATTTTTCTTCAAGGTATTGGTGTTACCTTATATGACCATATATTTTTATGTCCAGTTTTTAAAGCTATTTTTTTGGCAAATAAAAAAATTCCTCTTTCTTAAATTCATTAATCTCTTTAACTGTTGGAGGACTCTGTTTGATTTGGCATTAATAAAGTTGATTCTCTCATTTTTAATGCCATTACCTATGAGGTGTTTTAGCAAAGATCTTGGAACATGATCAGGGGGTGAAGTCAACAACAGGAGGCGTTGCAGAAACTAACCATGACGTTTTCCTCCTCAGAGCTCCTTCACACACAGAAACACACTTGCCTGTATATAAAAATATCTGTGGCTGTGACTTTATACCCATGGCAGGAAGTACAGTAAAGACCAGGAAACACCAAAAATCCAAGTACAATAAGAAATGATTCAGATGCGTATCTGAGTTGACAATGTTCACAGAGTTTTTAATCCCACAACGGCCTCTATACAGCCTGCAGCTCAGTGTCTCTTTAATATAGTAAAACTTCTTTTGAGAAAGAGAACAGAAGCCTTTTATCCTTTTATGCGTTTTGATGATAAAATTTTGTGAATATGGGAAGAAGAAAGACACATTGTTGAGCATCTTTTGCAAGTCAGGTATTGTACTGGACGCTCCAGAGAAACCACCTCATCTAAACGTTTGGAAAACTTATTCATATCAGAGCTAATAAAAGCTAATTTTGAAACAGTTAAAGACACCTTATTTGCCTTTCAAATGAATGCCCCATACTTCTTTGCTCTGCCCTTTTTTAATGTTCATTATTATGACTCCTGGGTCCACTTTTGATTGGCCTCAGCCAATGATGAACCCTTGGAAGGAAACTGAAGAATGAAAAGTGATCTCAAAATGTTAATTCACCTTGCTTCTTCCCTTCAAGTAACTGTTTACTCAACCACTGGTTCAGACAAAGGATAAGCACTCCAGGATATTTTCCTTCTCATTTTGAGTACTGTATCCTCTCCTAGAACTTGGGAATAAAGATGTGGCTGTGAGGAGACGCAGGTTACTGCACCATCCTTCACGTACTCTCCCCCCACGACCTTACCCCGTCATCTTTAAACAAACTCTCCAAGAATTATCCTTGTCCCAGTGTTCTGTTTCTTTCTGTTGGGAACTGACTGCTTTTGAACTGCTGAAAATTAGAAAAGCTTAACTCAGCTGGCGTGGTCGCTCACCCCTCTAGTCCTAGAACTTGGGGAGGCTCAGGCAGGTGGATTGCTTTTGCTCAGGAGTTTGAGACCAGGCTCTGCGCCTGTGGCTTAAGCGGCTAAGACGTCAGCCACATACACCTGAGCTGGCGGGTTGGAATCCAGCCCAGGCCCATCAAACAACAATGATGGCTGCAACCAAAAAATAGCCGGATGTTGTGGCGGGTGCCTATAGTCCCAGCTACTTGGGAGGTGGAGAAAGGAGACTTGCTTGAGCCCAGGAGTTGGAGGTTGCTGTGAGCTGTGATGCCACAGCACTCTACCCAGGGCTCTGTCTCAAAAAAAGAAAAAAAGGAGTTTGAGATCAGTCTGAGCAAGAATGAGACTCTGTTTCTACTAAAAATAGAAAAACTAGTCAGGTATTTTGGCAGGCACCTATAGGTCCAGGTACTTGGAAAGCTGAAGTGAGCGAATCACTTGAGCCCAAAAGTTTGAGGTTGCTGTGAGTTATAATGATACCATGGCACTCTATCCAGAGTGACAGAGTGAAACTCTATCTCAAAAAAAAAAAAAAAAAAAAAAAGCTTAAACTCAAACACTGTTTTCACTTCTTATGGAAATAGAAAATGTGCTATGTCCCCAAATTTCTGTAAATATCAAGGGTCTTGATTTTCTATTCCTGTCTCTGGACTCCTGCTTCTGTGAAATGAATTTCTCTTGGATCACATGACTATTAGCTACTAACAGCCATTGTATCTCCCGGGCTTGACTGAGGGCGATGTTTTACTTTGTTTACCTTCGCACATGCACCACATCCACAGACACACGTACGTGTACAGATGGCATTTGTGATCCTAACACCTCTAAGGGTTAGGAAAATGAGCAATAAGCAAGAAGCCATAGCCACAAGACAATGTCAATTTTGATATTATGGATTTCTCTTTTTATAAGCTCAATTATCAACCCCATTAGTGGAAAATTTTACTGGCTTTTTATATTTGTGGTGTCCAAACTTCACCCTACCTTTTTCCTGCTATTTTTCCTTCTCCCTTTGTGTTCTCTGTGCTTTTCCCCACTAGCTCCCCAAATCTCTTCCTGCTTCTACTTTAAGATATTCAGAACATCTTTTATTACACAGAGAAAGTCAGTGTTTCACTTTGAATATCTATATTAAGTTTTCTAGCAAATTGAAGATCTCTCCTATGTAAGAGAATCTCTTTTCCTAAAACTTAAAACTTCCGTGTATGTTGTACATACATAAAATTTTGTGATGTACACATGATAAGCAGAGGTGTGAGGCACGGGTGTACACGGGACTATGTCTGTCTGTGTGTGTGTGTGTGTGTGTGTGTGTATGAATTTCCTTCTGTGATAAACCAGGAATTCTTACATTGAAATAATAAATTACCTGTTTTGAAAATGTGCCTCTCTTCGCCTATTTTACTGGAATTTTATCTGAATTTCAATGGAAGTTATAAAAGCATCAGAAAGTGGGAGAAGCACCAACCAGACTTTCAAGAACTACATATAAATTGAATTCATACAGGATAGCTCTTTTGGAAACAGCATTCTCAGAGAACAAAGCAAGACTATGAACACAAGTGTTCAGTCCCCACAATGTCCTTTGGATCATCTCTGTTCTCAGGCAGGCTTTCTCTACAATGTAAAATGTCTAGAATCAGTTTGCTAGGGTGACAATAACAAAATATTGCAGACTGTGTGGCTTAAGCAACAGAAACTTACTTTGTCACAATTATGGAGACTGGAAATCCAATATCAAGTTGCTGGTGGTCTGAATGTCTGCTGAGATCTTGGTTTTCGAGGGACCCCCTTCTCACGGTATCTTCACATCTCTATAAAGACATCGATCATGTTGAGTTAGAACCAGTTACACGGTCTCATTTTTCTTTAATTATCCCTTTAAAGTTGATGTCTTTGAATACAGTCACATTCGGAGATACTGTGGTTTGGGACTTCAACATACGAATTTTGTTGGGATACAATTGGTCTATAATGTGCAGCTTCCAACACCTAAGCCTTACAGATATTGGTATTTTACATAATTCCAGATGGACTCTTGATGATAACTTCCATTCGCCAAGCTCAGTTTAAATGCTCATCTTTGAACTAATGACTGTGGTTGGGAGATGAAATAGAATATGGACAAGGTCTTGAGCATATGTGTACCACAGTAATCAGGGAATAGATTTTATTTTATTGTTTAACGTGTGCTGAATCAATCTTGGGGGGAAAATTTAAATGGGAAATCTCCAGATTCTTATGCAATAGATGGGTTAAAGTAGCAGAGTGGATATAAACAGCAGCTGTCCACTAAAATCTACCTCACGGACTGTTCAGAATCAATATACAGTATATTCTGACTCCTTTAACATACTCTCAAAAATCTTCCTTTCCAACATAATGCAATTATTTTACATCTATTTTGTAATATAATCTATCTTTATCTCATTTTCAAAACATCTAAAATTTTCCAGTCTTTCAGAGGCAGCAACTTCTTTCATAAACCTAACACTAGGTGCTAAATTTAACTAACACTTGCACATCAATATTCAAAGGGTAAGGTAAAATGAACTCCTTGAAATATAGTTGCTCGTTTGGCAAAGGGAAGTAAGAAAAAATACAAATAATATCAATCTTTTTGTATCATATAATATAGCCTGCTAGAAAGAATATGTACTTTCCCTGATAGAGAAATTTGTTTATTGATCCTCCAAGAGGAAGCCCTACTGTCTGCTCTCTGTGGGTATCTACTTTGTCTTTGTGTTTTGTTGATCATATTTTAGAAATGTATTGAGAAGCCATTTCTTCCTGATATCAGCCATACTTTGGTACAACTTCAATTTTCCAATTCAACTCTTGAATTTACCTTAGCAATTGAGCAATAATAGGTCTTTGTTGACCAGGCTGGTAGTTTTTTTAAAAATTAACATCATAAAATTTAGAAATTCATCTTAACAGTTGATTTCTCTTTGCTCCCTAGATTAATACGAAAAGCCAAAGATTTTCTTGAGTCATGGTTCCGGAATCTAAACCACTTCCTGGAGGTTTCTGTCTCATACAGAAAGGATTTAGTACTCAGTGTATCTCACTAGCCTTTATTTAAATGACCTTCATTTTTCTCTGTCCCTGAGTAATGTTAAATACTAGTCCTGAGATAGAGGTAAAACTAACCTGTCCCCCTGCATCCCTGCTGCTCCTTGAAAGTTGGTCCTTTCAAGTTAGGGTAATTGTCATACTGTCAGACCTGGGATATACAGTTGCCAGAAAAAATGAGTAAGGAGAATGAGTATCAGATTCCTTAAAGTCCAAATCTTATTTTCTGCAGGATCTCACCCCTCTTTGACTTTCCTCATATAATCTTTAGTGTAAAATGGAGAATTCAGCTTTCCATAATCTGATAGATCAACAGTTATCAGAGTTTTACCTGTCTTAGTTTTATATATCTCCCTTGGAAAATGTGCATTTTTTCCTTTTCTTTCATAAATAGTCTGATATTTTATAACAAGGCATATTAGTACATCCGTATATCTAAGCTTTAGCAGGTGACTGTTCACTATGTCCAATGAAGGCCATTCAATAGATATTACCCGCTTCCTATTTGGAAATAGAAAATGCTTTCTTACCACAAATCCCACTTCAATTAATTAATGTAACTACATGCTAGGGTTCATTGCTTTCAATGCCCTTGTATCAGGTACAAGATACTTTTTCAGGACATACAGTATAAATCTTACTCGACTCAATTAATAACTACCGTATAACCAGTGTGAACCATTAAATATTTAAGTATAAGCTCTCAAAAAGAAGATCAACATATACAACATTTCTTTTATGTTTTACTGAATAAAAGATGCGTAGCACATAATTGACAAATAATGATAAGACATTTATGCTCTTTATTGTAAATTTCATATGGACAGGTAGTTTTCACAGAGGATTTTGTTAATTTGGCTAAATCCTTTAATGTATAGCTAAGTTGTTGTAATTAGTAAATAAATAAACTTCTGTATGAATATTGATTGCTATTGGATAAATGAAAGTGGAATTTTTTAAAAAAGACTTATTTGGAACTTTTATGTATTCACCAATGACATATACAGCCAGTTTTCTGAATCTTATAATTTTTGAATACTAGAATAATATATCCTTAATATACTGGGGATGTTCACAATGTAACAGCTAGAGACACAACACATTTTTGAGGATAATATGCATTATTAGCTTACGTCGCATCATTCAATTAAGAGTATACAATCAAAAATATATTAAATCAAGCCCTGATATGCAATTTTCTCCTATTTCTCTGGTGTAAATACTCTCATCTTAACTTAATTACTAGCTACAACCTGAGATTGGAAAGAAATGCACCTTACCCCACCATTACATAGTGTTTCAACACACAATCACAATAGACGTAAGTAATTTTTATAGCGTAGATACCAGTAAAATATAGTGAAATGATTTGGAAATGATGAATTTTAGGAATTTAAGGTCCTCATTTAAATATAATTTATTTAATTGTAAATTAATATACTTTCATTTTTAATAGTTGCTATTTTAAAAAGCTACCTCACAAATTCCTAAAAAATTGATATGAAATATTTATGGGAGACCATTGTGTGTCACAACAAAGTCTGGAATTATAACCAGTTTTAGATTTAGATGATAAATGATGTGGTCCGAATTTTATTACTCTCATCTAGAACACAAGTAGGATGAAATTCATGTCTATAGGGGGCCACATATCAGAATCAGTTACCATATATACTCGACTATAAGCCGAGTTTTTTTTGGCACAAAATTTGTGCCGAGTTCGGGTTTTTCGGCACAAATTTTGTCCCGAAAAACTCAGCTTATACTCGAGTATATACCGTAATTACTACTGGCCCGTGGTGGTTCACTGGTCAGAACTGGTTCCTGGGACAATTTCTTGAATTTGTGGACTGATCGCATTCACCTACAACTTACTGAATGAGACTTAAAAACAAGATATTCCCAAAGAAAATCTGGGAAAAGAAATGATGAACATTTATTGCACATACTTTCTGAAAACATGCACGATAAGAAGAGCTCATATTTGTCGACAATTACTATGAACACTATGCTAAATTATTTGTGCATTATCTTATTACATAAAACAACAATAATTTGTCTTTAATACTATTATTTATCCTCATTTTAAATGTGACTAAGTCTCTAGAAATATCTTTACACTTGAGATCACATATAAGATCTTTATTCCAGTCTTGAATTGACTCCAGAATTTACATTTTCTGTAGGAAAACTAAGATACTTAGTGAACCATATTCTCCACATTTAATGTCCATCCACTTTTTTCCTTGGCCTTTGAGTTATGATGTTATTAGACATTTTACTTGCATGGCAAGGTTTGCAATTGTCTTGAGCATGGGAGTAAGTGAGGTGCTATCTGTCTAGTATAAAAAAGAGTAGAAAGTGGTTCTAATGTAGAATTTATTCCTTAGGAGAATAAATAATTAAGGAAAAAAATTATGACAATGATTATGTTTGAATTAGGGAAACAAGAAAGAGAGGGCTAAAGTTGTATATTGCAAGTAATGGGGCATGGCCAGGCATACATATATGCAAAAAATGAGTAGGAAAAACTTAGGAAAAAAGGAATTTAAAAAGTGACCTAATCATTTCTTTATTTTAAGTCTATAATACTTGACTAAGCTTTTCCTTCAAAGTCCGGGTACTCCACGTAGACACAGTGACCTTCATTAGATTTGCTTCCAGTAATTTAAAATCACTTTATAAGGACTTTTCTGCTACTGTATCAGACATAATTCCAGTCAATACTTAGCACCTCCTCTGATTTTATAAAAGTAAACTTGTCAATATTTTATTTACATACACGGCCAGAATAGTATAATTATTTAATAAAGATTACAAAATTAATAATTAATGAATCAATTAATTCAAGAACAAAGCAATAGTCAGCTGGAGTTCTACTATGTAGAAATAATTATTGTTAAACATTGGGGCATATGCTAGCATGGGACCAGTTTAGTTCTATCCACTTTCTTTTTTTATTTTATTTGCAGTTTTTGGCTGGGTCAGGGTTTGAACCCGCTACCTCTGGTATATAGGGCCGGCACCCTATTCCTTTGAGCCACAGACTCCGCCCTATCCACTTTCCTATATGTTCAATTCTTACTCTTTAACATATTGCCTTTCCTTCTGATACTCAAGTATTTTCCTTATTCAAATACTCTCTCAAATTATTGATATTAGTGTCAAAATTGTTTAAAGGAAAAACTTGGGGCCAGAAAACAAAGATACTTGCATTTCATCCTAGTTTACCAATCAACATCATATAATTTTAGGTTACTGGACAACTTTAGGTGTTTATGATCATAGATGGGTTATAGCTAGCAATGTATTTCAAAGCATGAGTCATTGTCAAAAGAAAATCAGATGAAGATGAAAGCATCTAAAATAGCATGAAAAATAACCTGTGCATCAGAAGAGGGCAGAGGAGGATCAAAGCTTGCTTCATCCTTTCTAATAATTTTCTTTAAAATTTAATATGAGACTAGTTATTAAAATTCCTGGCATTAATCAGTATGCTATAGACTAATAGTCTGTAGTCTTAGATTACATCTGCACAGTGGAGATTTCCACTTTTACATTTTAAACTTCTAGTTTAGGAAATTTTATTTACTTCTCTCTTATTAAAATAAAATGATACAGTAAACTCAATGCTTTTTGAAATATCTATAACTCTAATATCTTGTAGATCTTCTAGATCCTATTTTTAACATCAGTAATATTTTACTAATGGCATAAAGATTTTAAATTTATTTTGAAAACTTCCTTCCGAAAGAAAGGGTTGCAGTTTTGTATTATTCAACATGTAAAACATATCTAGATAAAGAAATGACCTTGTTACTGGCAGATACTCTAATAGGTGATCTAACTATTAATTTTATCCTATGACTTCTAAAGCATTTTTTAATCTGAATTAATAGGATGGAAGATACTTTTTTGCACTGAACTTGTCACAAAACAAGTTTAAGTAAAAGTAGTTTGAAAATGCACAGTCGCAATGTATTTCAAACAAAGATTTTCATAAACCTTAGCCTCTGGCTAATAAAAACATTTCTTCACTTCTGATAATGTCAGAATAGATAGGCAATCTTTACACACATAACTGATTCTGACTGTAAGAACAAATTATCTCAAGTGAAAATCCTCTAAATGCTTACTTAACTATATATACGATGAAAATTCTCAAGCAAGAGAAATTGCAAAGAAAGCCCTGGGGGAAAGAACAGAGTATCAACATCACAATGAAATCTACAGTTTGCCATTTTATTTTTATTTTATTTTTATTTTTTGGGGGGGCACCATACACTGGTTTTATAGATCGTTTGACACATTTTCATCACACTGGTTAACATAGCCTTCCTGGCATTTTCTTAGTTATTGTGTTAAGACATTTATAGTCTACATTTACTAAGTTTCACATGTACCCTTGTAAGATGCACCACAGCTGTAATCCCACCAATCACCCTCCCTCCACCTATCTCTCCCTCCTCTCCCTCTCCCCCTTCCCCATATTCTTAGGTTATAACTGGGTTATAGCTTTCATATGAAAGCCATAAATTAGTTCCATAGTAGGGCTGAGTACATTGGATACTTTTTCTTCCATTCTTGAGATACTTTACTAAGAAGAATATGTTCCAGCTCCATTCATGTAAACATGAAAGTCTCCATCTTTCTTTAAGGCTGCATAATATTCCATGGTGTACATATACCACAAATTTATTAATCCATTCGTGGATCAATGGACACTAGGGCTTTTTCGATGAATTAGCAATTATGAATAGGGCTGCAATAAACATTCTGGTACAAATATCTTTGTTATGATGTGATTTTTGGACTTCTGGGTATATGCCTAGTAGAGGAATTATAGGATTGAATGGCAGATCTATTTTTAGATCTCTAAGTGTTCTCTAAACATCTTTCCAAAAGGAATGTATTAATATGCATTCAAAAAAGCAGTGTAGAAGTGTTCCCTTTTCTACACATCCATGCCAACATCTCTGGTCTTGGGATTTTGTGATATGGGCTAATCTTACTGGAGTTAGATGATATCTCAAAGTAATTTTGATTTGCATTTCTCTAATGATTAAAGATGATGAGCATTTTTCCATATGTCTGTAGGCCATGTGCCTGTCTATATCTATTTCTATTTCAGAGAAGTTTCTCTTCAAGTCCCTTCCCAGCCTGTGATGGGATCACTTGTTCTTTTCTTGCTTATACATTTGAGTTCTCTGTGGATTCTGGTTATTAAACCTTTGTCGGAAACATAACCTGAAAATATCTTCTCCAATTCTGAGGTCTGTCTGCTTGCTTTACTTACTGTGTTCTTAGCTGTGCAGAAGCTTTTTAGTTTGATCAGGTCCCAGTAGTGTGTTTTTGAAGCTGCTTCAATTGCCCAGGGGGTCCTCCTCATAAAATACTCACCCAGACCAAATTCTACAAGGGTTTTCCCTGCACTCTCATCTAGTATTTTTATAGTTTTATGTCTTAAGTTTAAATCTTTAATCCAGTGAGAGTCTATTTTAGTTAATGGTGAAAGGTTTGAGTCCAGTTTCAGTCTTCTACAGGTTGCCAGCCAGTTCACCCAGCACCATTTGTTAAATAGGGAATCCTTTCCCCACTGAATGTTTAAATTGGCTTGTCAAAGATCAAATAACGGTAGTAGCTGGATTCATCTGTTGGTTCTCTACTCTGTTCCAGACATCTACTTCTTGTTTTTGTGCCAGTACCATGCTGTTTTGATCACTATCAATTTATAGTATAGTCTGAGGTCTGGTAGCATGATTCCTCCTTCTTTGTTTTTATTTCTGAGAAATGTCTTGGCTATTCAAGGTTATTTCTAATTCCATATAAAACAAAGTATTATTTTTTCAAGATCTTTAAAGTATGAGAGTGGAGCTTTACTAGGGATTGTATTAAAATTGTATATTGCATTGGGTAGTATGGACCTTTTAACAATGTTGATTCTTCCCAGCCATGAGCATGGTATGTTTTTCCATTCGTTAACATTTTCAGCTATTTCTTTTCTTAGAGTTTCATATTTCTCTTTATAGAGATCTTTCATGTCCTTTGTTAGATACACTCCCAAATATTTCATCTTCTTTGGCACTACTGTGAATGGAATAAAGTCCTTAACTGTGTTTTTACCTTGACTATTGTTGGTTTATATAAAGGCTACCGATTTATGAATGTTGATTTTGTAACCTGAGATGCTGCTGTATTCCTTGATCACATCTAAGAGTTTCGTAGTAGAATCTCTGGTGTTTTCCAGATACACAATCATATCATCTGCAAAGAGCTTAAGTTTGATCTCTTCTGACCCTATATGAATACCCTTGCTCGCCTTTTCTTCCCTAATTGTGGTGGCTAAAACTTCCATTACAATGTTAAAGAGTGGAGACAATGGGCAGCCTTGTCTGGTTCCTGATCTGAGTGGAAATGATTTCAATTTAACTCCATTCAATATGATATTGGCAGCTGATTTGCGGTAGATGGTCTCTATCAGTTTAAGAAATGTCCCTTCTATACCAATTTTCTTAAGTGTTCTGATCATGAAGGGATGCTGGATATTATCCAAAGCTTTTTCTGCATCAATTGAGAGAATTGTATGGTCTTTGGCTTTTCATATGTTTACGTGCTGAATTATACTTATAGATTTACGTATATTGAACCAGCCTTGAGACCCTGGGATAAAACCTATTTGGTCATGATGTATAATTTGTTTGATGTGTTGCTGGATTCTGTTTGTTAGGATCTTGTTGAATATTTTTAAATCTAGATTCATTAGTGATATTGGTCTATAATTTTCTTTTCTTGTTGGGTCTTTTCCTGGTTTGGGGATCAGGATGATGTTTGCTTCATGGAACATGTTGGGTAGTCTTCCTTCTTTTTCTACATTTTGGAACAGGTTGAATAATATAGGTACTAATTTCTTTTTAAAAGTTTGTTAGAATTCTGATGTGAAGCCATCTGGTCTGGGGATTTTCTTTTTAGGGAGATTTTGTATGCTTGATGCTATTTCAGAACTTGATATGGGCCTGTTCAACATTTCCACTTGATTGTGGCTAAGTCTTGAAAGGTGATGTGCTTTCAAGTTTTGGTCAATTTCGTTCGGATTTTCATATTTCTGAGAAGAAAGTTTCTTCTAATATTCATTAAGGATTTTTTGAATTTCTGAGGAGTCTGTTATTTCATCTTTCTTGTTTCTGATTGATGAGATTAGAGATTTTACACTTTTTTTCCTGGTTAGGTTAGCCAAAGGTTTATCTATTTTTTTGACCTTTTCAAAAAAACAACTTTTTGATTTATTGATCTGTTGTATAATTCTTTTGTTTTCATTTTAATTTAATTCTTCTCTAATCTTGGTTATTTCTTTTCTTTTACTGGGTTTGGGGTTTGAATGTTCTTCCTTTTCCAGTTGCTTGACATGTCCCATTAAGTAGTTAACTTTCTCTCTTTCCGTTCTCTTGAGGAAGGGTTGCAGTGCTATAAATTTCCCTCTTAGGACTGCCTTTGCGGTATCCAAAACATTCTGATAATTCATGTCTTCATTGTCATTTTGTTCCAAAAATGTAGTGATTTCCTTCTTAATCTCATCTCTGACCCAGCTGTCATTCAGCATAAGGTTATTTAACTTCCATGTTTTTGTATTACTATGCAGATTCCTGTTGTTACTGAGTTCAACTTTTATTCCATGGTGGTCTGAGAAGATGCAAGGAATAATTTTTATTCCTTTAAATTTACTGAGGTTAGACTTGTGACCTAAGATGTGATTGATTTTGGAGTATGTTACGTGGGCTGATGAGAAGTATGTGTATTCAGTTTTGTTGTGATGAAATGTTCTGTAGATGTCTGCTAAATCCAAATGTTGGGTGGTTAGGTTTAATCTAAAATTTCTTTGCTCAGCTTCTTATTGGAGGATAGGTCCAACACTGCCAAAGAAGTGTTGAAATCTCCAACTATTATGGAGCTGGAGGAAATCAAGTTGCTCATGTCTGTTAGAGTTTCTGTTATAAATTGAGGTACATTCTGTTTGGGTGCATAGATATTAATAATTGAAATCTCATCATATGGAGTATTACCCTTAACAAATATGAAGTGACCATTCTTATCCTTCCTTACTTTTGTTGGTTTAAAACCTATTGTGTTGCAAATAGAATTGCAACACCTGCTTTTTTCTGATTACCATTTGTCTGAAATATGGACGACCATCCTTTTACCCTGAGTCTATATTTATCTTTTAAGGTAAGATGTGACTCTTGTATGCAGCTCATATCTGGCCTGAGTTTTTATATCCAGTCAGCTAACCTGTACCTCTTTAGAGTACAGTTTAAGTCATTCACGTTAATGGAGAATATTGATAAGTCTGGTAAAATGTTGGGTATTGAGTTTTTCAAAAGTCCAGTGGACATTTTTAATTCTTTCGCCACTGTTGAAGATGGAGTTTGATCAAAAGTTTCTGTGTGAGTTTACTTTTGTGGTAGAGGATTGGGTTGGTCATTATGGAGGATAGGTCTGAGAATA
>CAUYPK010023401.1:0-54929 GCA_963574355.1 Loris lydekkerianus
GACATTTTAACAATGTTGATTCTTCCCAGCCATGAACATGGTATGTTTTTCCATCTGTTAACATCTTTGGCTATTTCTTTTCTTAGAGTTTCATAGTTCTCTTTGTAGAGATCTTTCACATCCTTTGTTAGGTATACTCCCGAATATTTCATCTTCTTTGGTACTACTATGAAAGGAATAGAGCCCTTGACTGTTTGTTCGACTTGGTTATTGTTGGTATATATAAAGGCTACAGATTTGTGGGTGTTGATTTTGTAGCCTCAGACATTGCTGTATTCCTTGATCACTTCTAAAAGTTTTGTAGTAGAATCTCTGGTGTTTTCCAGATATACAATCATATTGTCTGCGAAGAGCGAAAGTTTGATCTCTTCTGACCCTATGTGGATACCCTTGATCGGCCTTCTTCCATAATTGCAATGGCTAAAACTTCCATTATAATGTTAAAGAGCACATTACAATGTTAAAGAGCAATGGAGACAATGGGCAACCTTGCCTCGTTCCTGATCTAAATAAAAATGATTTCAATTTAACTCCATTCAATGTGATATTGGCTGTAGGTTTGCTGTCAATGGCCTCTATGAGTTTAAGAAATGTCCCTTCTATACCAATTTTCTTAAGTGTTCTGATCATGAAGGGATGTTGGATATTATCAAAACCTTTTTCTGACAAATTGAGAAAATCATATGGTCTTTATTTTTTAATTTGTTTATGTGCTGAATTACATTTATAGATTTATGTATATTGAACCAGCCTTGAGACCCTGGGATAAAGCCCACTTGGTCATGGTTTATAATTTTCTTGATGTGTTGTTGGATTCTGTTTGTTAGGATCTTATTGAATATTTTTGCATCAATATTCATTAGTGATATTGGTTTATAGTTTTCTTTTTTTGTTGGGTCTTTCCCTGGTTTAAGGACCAAGGTGATTTTTGCTTCATAGAATGTGTTGGGTAGTATTCCTTCTTTCTTTATATTTAGGAAGAGGTTTAGTAATATAGGTACTAGTTCCTCTTTAATGGTTTGGTAGATATCTGACGTGAAGCCATCTGGTCCCGAGCTTTTCTTTTTAGGGATATTTTGTACAGTTGATGCTATTTCAGAACTTGATATAGGCTTATTCAACATTTCCACTTCGTTCTGGCTATGTCTTGGTAGGTGGCATGCTTCCAAGTATTGATCAATTTCCTTCAGATTTTCGTATTTCTGAGAGAAAAGTTATTTGTAATATTTGTTAAGGATATTTTGAATTTCTGAGGGGTCAGTTTTTATTTCGTCTTTACCATATTTGATTGATGAAATTAGAGATTTACTCTTTTTTTCCTGGTTAGGTTAGCCAAAGTTTTAACTATTTTATTGACCTTTTCAAAAAACCAACTTTTTGATTTATTGATCTGTTGCATGTTTCTTTTGTTTTCAATTTCATTTAATTCTGCTCTGATTTTGGTTATTTATTTTCTTCTGCTGAGTTTGAAGTTGGAATGTTCTTCCATCTCCAGTTGCTTGAGATGTCCCTTTAAGTTGTTAACTTCCTTTCTTTCCGTTTTCTTGAGGAAGGCTTGCAGTGCTATAAATTTCTCTCTTTGGACTGCCCTTGCAGTATCCCAGAGGTTCTGATAATTTGCGTCTTCATTGTCGTTTTGTTCCAAGAATTTGGTAATTTCCTTCTTATTCTCATCTATATTCTTATTCTGTCCTTCAGCATAAGGTTATTTGCCTTCCATGTTTTTATATGAGTATGCAAATTCCTGTTGTTATTTAGTTCACCTTTTATTCTATGATGGTCTCAGAAGATGCAAAGAATAATTTCTATTTTTTAAATTTGCTGAGGTTAGTTTTGTGACCTAGAATATGGTCAATTTTGGAGTATGTTTCATGGGCTGATAAGTAGAATGTGTATTCAGTTTTGTTGGGATAAAATTTTCTGTACATGTCTGTTAAATCCAGATGTTGAGTGGTTAAGTTTAAATCTAAAATTTCTTTGCTTAGCTTCTTTTTGGAGAATCTATCCAACACTGCTAAAATCTCAGATTACTATGGAACTAGAGGAAATCAAGTTGCTCATGTCAGTTAGAGTTTCTCTTATAAATTGATGTGCATTCTGGTTGGGTGCATAAATATTAATAATTGAAATCTCATCATATTGAGTATTACCTTTAACAAATATGAAGTGTCCATGCTTATCCTTCCTTATTTTGGTTCATACAAAGCCTATTGCGCCTGCAAATAGTATTGCAATGCCTTCTTTTTTCTGCTTTCCATTTGCCTGGAGTATAGATGACCATCCCTTCACCTTGAGTCTATATTTGTCTTTTCATGTAAGATGAGATTCTTGTATGCAGCAGATATCTGGCCTGAGTTTTTGTATCCAGTCAGCCAATTGGTGCCTCTTTAGAGGACAATTTAAACCATTCACATTAATTGAGAATATCGATAAGCCTTTCGAAAGTCCAGTGAACATTTTTAATCTATTTGCGAGTGTGGAAGCTGCAATTTGATCAAAAGTTTCTGGGTCAGTTTACTTTTGTGGTGGAGGATTATGCTGGTGTTTATGGAGGATAGGTCTGAGAATATCCTGGAGAGCTGGTTTAGTTATGGCAAATTTCTTCAACATGTGAATGTCATTAAAGTATTTAATTTCTTCATCATAAATGAAACTCAGTTTAGCCGCATACAGGATCCTGGGTTGAAAGTTATTTTGTTTTAAGGAGAGTAAAAGTTGATGACCACCCTCTTCTAGCTTGAAAGGTTTCAGCAGAGACATCTGCAGTCATTCTAATATTTTTCCCCTTGTAGGTTATGGTTTTCTTACATCTGGCTGCTTGCAGAATTTTCTCCTTCATGTTAACTTTAGTGAAGTTAATTATGATATGCCTGGGGGATGTCTTATTCGGGTTGAGTCATGCTAAGGTTCTGAAACTGTCTGCTATTGGAATTTCAGAATCTCTTGGCATGTCTGGAAAGTTCTCCTTCATAATCTCATGAAGAAGAGCCTATGCTTTGTGACGCTACTTTGTCACCTTCAGGGATTCCTATAAGGCAAATATTAGTTTTCTTTGAATTATCCCAGAGCTCTCTGAGAGAATGATCCATTTTTGCTCTCCATTTCTCTTCTAGTCTGAGAGTTTGGGAGCGTTCAAAAGCTTTGTCTTCAATGTTAAAAATCCTTTCTTCTGCTTGCTCCATTCTGTTACTGAAGGATTCTACTGTATTTCTCAGAATGCTGAAGGCTGCAAATTCTTGTCTCAATGTTTCAAAATCTTTGGTCTTTTTGTCTTTGCATTCATTGAATTCTTGAGATAACTTTTGAAATGCCCCTTGAATTTCTAATTCCAACTTTACCTCCATTCTATTAATCTTATTTGCAATCCAAATTCTGAATTCGATTTCTGACATTTTAGCCATTTGTTTATGAATGAGATTTTTAGTTGTGTCTGCCATATCATTCCTTGGGGGAGTTCATCTATTTTGGTTATTCATGTTACCAGAGATTTTCCACTGATTCCACCCCATGATTATTTTACACCATTTGGCTAGATGAGCATATAAGGAGAAGTTCGGTTGGGGGCTCCTGGTGTAGTAATTAACCAGCCCTTTGCCCAAGAGCTGGGAATGGTGTCTGTACCTTTTCTCCTATAGCTTTCCAAAGGACCTGTACAGTGGTATGGCCTGAAAAACTGGGGACTTGCTTGGTGTGGTGAGGCTAAGTGGCTCTGTCTTGTTTTAAGCTGGTCTCTGTACTACCCTAGTGAATCAGTTACTCTGGGTTAAAGTCTCAGCTGTGGAGAAATACCAGAAATTAAGTCACCCTGCCCCCCACGGGTGACAACTGGAAAAGGAAAATCAAACCTTCCACAATCACACACCCAGGGTTCCACATTGGAGAGTTTTCAGGTGATTGGTCCAGTTTAAGAGGTCCAAATCAATTGTCCCAGTCAGCACCCAGTCTCAAGTGGGAGAGTTCAAAAGGTCTTAGGCAATGAGATAGCAGGGGTCTTCTGGCAACTCGAGTATGACTTGTTCTGGTGCTCCATGGTGTCAGAAGGACCTCCCTGCAAGTGAATTATTCAGGGAAGATTGATGCCTCCTTCCCTACCTTGTACCTCGTCAAATCCAGTCACTGGTAACCCTGCAGGGCTGTGACACAGTTTCCTCCAATGAGCAGATGCTCCAGGGGTTTGCACCTGCCTGAGTCATAGGTAGATCTATGTCTCCTTGGTCAGGCCTCTGCACTCTGCCACCATCCAGCAGGGGGAGCTGAGGCCTGACATCCTCGGGTGGTTAATGGAATCTGGGGTGGTTCAGTCAGTTTCAGCCCGCTCCTGATTGATGTTGCTGACACTTATATTTTCACAGAATTTGAGGTTGTGTCCTGGCTACATTACCCTGCGGACCAGATGCTGTTTGAGGTCACAGAAACTACGATTCCAGTCTGGTCTTTGCTGCTGCCCAGTGTTGGTGTGTCTGTCTCTACTGTAGTCTATGTTGGGGCAGGTGCAGTTAGAGCTCACAATCAGCAATCAGTTCCAGCCCTGACTTAGGTATGATCCCCTGGGGGCGGGGTGCTTCTTAGGCTCACTAAAGCAGTTCTCTGGCTGAGCTCCACCCTGGGATTATGCTGTCTCTGTACATGAGTTTTCTATTATCATTCCTTGCTGCACCCCGCCCAGGCAGGTACTGCCTCAGGCATTCTGTTTACTCACTGAACCTATGTTTCCATCCCAGATCTGCTCCGCCACTGGAGAAGATGCCCAGTTTTCTCTGGTTGCCCAGAGAGGCAAGAGTGTCTGTCCAAAATATCCCCAAGGGTGTGAGCCCTATTGTTCCTGCAGCTGCCACTGCTGCTCTGTGCCTCTTCCTGTCCTGCATGGTTCTCTCACTCTTCTCCCCACTTCGATGCTGCAGAATCAGCACAGACATGCACAAGCCCCCACTCTGTCCAGACCTCTCAAGAAAATGCCCAAGAATCTGGGCATGGGGGACAGGCCTCCAGACCTTGGGGTGAGAGTGGAGGGGAGTGCTGGGAGTTTAAAATTGCAGGTAGAGAATATATATTATTTTATACAGTTTTATGCCTGGTGGGAGAGTGCCATGGCACCCTAGTAAGGGAAGGATGTCCAGTTTTTAAAGGATCTCTCCTGTGGGATAAAATAGGGGGATGTTTGAACTCTGCTTGCTTGTTTGTAGAAAGTATACTGCGAGCTGTTATAATGGGGGAGGGGACTACTGTCTACTTGGCGATAGATTTTGTAGCTATTGTTTGTATCCTTGGGGCCGCAGCTCACATCAGCAGGGTTGGTGTGCTTTCTTTAACCTTCTCTCTTGCTCAGCTCCAAACCATCAGCTTACTTGCTAAATTTCTGTCCATTATCTCTCCTTCTGGATGGGAGCCTCTGTGGAAATTTGACTTCAGTTGGCCATCTTGCTCCACCCCCCTCAATCTTAAGTTTAAAGAAAAATAAATCTTTTTCTATTTGTACCATCTGACTAAACAGTTTCAAATTGGAGAAAAAATGAAATATATAATGTTCAAAGGCCAAATAATTTGAAAAAGGAAGACTGCTCTTCAGTTGTGGTTCCTTTGTAAGTGTTGTCTTTAAAGTCCTGGGTTATGCCTTGATCAAATCAATGAAGTCACTAAAACCCTTTTTGTTTAAGTATATAAAACATTTAGAAAAGAATAAAGTCAAACAAAACCACAAAATAATTCATGTTAGTATATTCATATATAGACACTAACTAAGAGATTGGCTAGGTTGTTACTTTATATTACTTATACATTTTTAGATTTCAATTAGAATAGAAATGATTTATTAAGTATGCATTTGCTTACCAGTGCTTCATGTCAGAAAGCACTTAAATACTGAGAGTCGTTATTTTTTATGTAACGTTTCTCAATTTATAAAATATATCTATTGACAGATAAGACACAGAAAAATCCAAGTGACATCTGCTAAGCTTTACTTATAAAAACCTAAAGAAATCCTAAGGGATAAAATCACTCAATTTTTCCTGCAGTGCCTCTCATGGAGACTTCCTAAAAAAATCTGGAAATAATTACAAACTATTATAGTACCTAAGAAGGTTTACTTAAAAACTAAATCTGCTATTCATCAAAGAACACTATATACTCAGAAAATTCTACTGAAAAAATTAAGTACACACAGATAATACTATAAGGTCCTGCCACCACATCTAATTGTAAAACATACAAAATGCTTTGACAGAGACAGCATCAGGTCTGTGATGTACTGCAGAACCCATGGAAAACATCATACCTGACTGATCCAGCCTGATTTTGCCAAACACAATCTATGTTAATTATTCTACTTCAATTTTTCTCACTTATAATGACAGGAAACTATTTTTTTTAAAGATACTACTAACTACACCTTTAATACAAATTAAAAGTGAAGAAGGACAAATATTTAATTCATAAAACATATTTCTGTGTCAAAAATCTATGTAGAAAAAAATGATAAAGAATAGGGTAAAAAAATGTTGGGTATTTGTGGAACAATAAATGCATGATAATGATAACTTTAACAAGTTCTTGAAATTTAAAATATGTTTTCCATGGAGATGTAAAATTCCACTGGAGGGTAGACTAGATGGCATATCCCTTGGAGTTTAAAAGTCTGCCATATGAACTGAATTATCCTTGACAAGTACCTTCAGACACTTGTAATATGATCTCATGTAAATTTAGACCATATTTTGGTCTAACTATTAGGAATAGTAAGTTTATTCAGTAGCTCAGCTAAGAAAGAAAGAAAAGATTATATCCTTCATGATATGTAGTAGTTAACAATAAATGTCTAAAATGAAAATAAAAGCATACAAATAAAAGCAACTAATGTATTGTAGGAAAGAAAAAGATAATTCTGCCAAAAATGTTGCTTTTTTCCTTTCTCTTTGAAATCCTCAGCTGCCTATTCTCTCAAAGAAAAAAAAAAAGAAAATTTTATCTTTCAATGTTTTATCAACATTTAAGGAAGAAACGCATATTTATGCAAATTAATACACTGAAAAATTCCCTTTGCATTGGAAACTTATTTTAACCCACATTAAATTACAGTGTAAATAACAGCTGTATTTTCTCACTGTGGAAAACATATAAATGGTGCATTCTGATTATTAATTATCAATAACATAACCAGATATTTAGAATTTACACTGACATAGGCAATTTACACATAAAAAGGGGGAAAGCAGTAAGGTATCATGAAGACATAAGGCATCAAGACAGTTAGTTGTTCAGACTTTCAACTATTTTGACTAGTACTAATAAGATCATTATAATAACATGAAACCATCAATACTTACACAAGGTTGTGTTTACAATAAAACAAAGGTACTCAGAGCACCTTTAAAGATTCATCAGGATTACCTTTAGCTTTGGCAAAAAGACAGCCCACAGAACTGTGCTAATTCTATGGGGATCATCAGCTCTATTGCAGAAGAGATGCATTAAGGCCTGAAGAAAGAGAATCCTACTTGGGAGAGAGCCACACCAAGCAATCTCTACCACATCATTAACTGTATCTATTATCAGAGGTCTGCTACTGCTACGCTGCCCTGCTAATGGGTGAAAATAGCATATAAATCATTTTGAATTTTAGTGGCACAGAAATGCGGCAGATTATTTTAAGAAACTTTGAAGACATGTCTATTTATTGGTGTGTGTGTGTCCTTGAAACCAAGGACTCAGTTTTAAACATCCACGGAAAAATTAATCTACACAGATAGTTTATAAGCTTAATTTCACAGTACAATAGTAAATTCACTCCATCTGAATTGAATTGAAGGTAGACTGCTCATTTGCTTCCTTAAAAATATTTGTTGGAAAGGAGTACTTTAACAGAAAGTAAAATAATTGAGAACTATTTTTTAAAATAAGCATACATTTACAAGTCCCTTAGATGAACTAACCACTTAAAATATTTAAATATTTAAAATATTTAAAGAATTATTTTAAAAATTCAACTTAAAAATAAAACTGAGAGACATGTTTACAATACTGCTTTGCTGAAACACTGAAAGAAAGTGTACTGCACAGACAGCTTGAATTTCTCACTCTTCTTTTTAATCAATATTTGAGGCAAAGTTTCATCTCTAGGGCCCTTAATGGCAGGAATTCCTGGAGCCAGCAAATGAGTAATGTTAAACCTATGATTAGATGATGAGGCCATCAAAGACACTAGATACTAATGCTGCATTCCTCTTTATTTCTCTGAACTGCAGTGAAATGTAGGGCGGAGGAAGAAGGAATTCTATGCTATTTCTTTCCATGAACGCATTTTGAAACTGTTTATCATCAAGAACCTAAACGGTCCAGATAGATCCTTAGACAGGCTCTCGAACTCAGGACTTCAGGATTAAGTGAGAAAATTTTCAAATGCCCTGCAGATGAAATCCTCCCAGGGATGTTATTTTCTTTAACGTCTTCCTTATCAATATTGTTCCTGCCTAAAAGGGGGAAAATGGACCTAATAATTTCCCTATGAATATATTCATGAAGAAAGTAAACCTGAAAACTGAAAATCAATTGGTAAGTTTTTTCATGTTTTGTTTGTTTTTTTGCTGATGTTTTAAAGGATCAATTGAAGTCATACTATTGTTTATTGCAAGTTAGCTGTGATTTCACAGGCAGACCTTAACACCAGTAATCAGAAATACCTTAGATACATTTTTCCTTCTATTGAGGAAAACAGGGATAAATAAATGTAATAACTACTCATTACAAAAAGCATGTAATTTCATTTTTCATTCTGATATTACAAAATAACTTAATACTTAAGAGGATCGCTAGGAGGATTGTCAGAGATGGTGAGAAGACCATTAGATTCCCATTATTAATTATTTTAGTTAAAAATAAGCCATACATGTTTATTTTTAGTTTCCTATAATTGTTAAGAAATAATAATCAACAATTATAATTTTTTAAAAATTCTGATTAAAAGAGATCAATAGCCTAAGTAGATTTTTAGAATTAACATTGACATATACAAATTATACATAAAAAAGGAAAGTAGTAAGGTATCATGTTAAAGTACATGAGCAGGAGTTGTAGCATGTACTTTGAATGCTGACTGAAAAATACTTAGTTTTCATTACCTCTATCTAATAGAGAATGAACAATGTAATTGAAAATATACTTCAAAATTATCAATTATGCTGTATAATTTTTAAAAGGTAGGAGATAAAGAAGGGTATAAAAAGACCAATAACAAATTTGCAAAAAGACAGGAAACAATTCAAGGATGGGAGAGTGGGAGAGAATGAGACTGTTAAAAAGAGCGGAAGGGAAAGGGAGAAAAAGTCAACACCCCACTGATAAAGCTCAACAGAAATTATTTTCTTTGTATATGGCATAAGAGATGTAAGTTTTAAAAATGTATAAGCATACATACATATATGCACATATATTTTTGTTAACAGTCAGAAAAAAAGCACTGCACAAATTTAATGTAATCAAGCGAATGAGATTCTGTACCTGAGAACAAAGCAGCATGACAAGCTCAACCACCGATGTGCTGGACTTCATACAAACAAGGCCTACAACAAAGAAAGGTTAAAAGAAAAAGAAATTACAATGGTGGAAATCATCCTTCCAAGTTATTCATTATACAATGTTAATTTATAAAATTCTTACTTTAAAATAGAATTCCCAAAATAAAATGAATAAAAATGTTCACCTTAAATACATTTTTATGACATTAATTTTAGAATATTTACATATTCAAGATCATATGAAAAGTATTCAAGAACTGACTTTACAATTAGGCTACTTGGTCAAAGCAGTTCATATATTTAAAGAAGGTGGGTAAGGTTATTGATATTGATGAGGTCGGGACAGCTGTCTTAATTCTAACAACATATGTGTTTTTCTCCTGGAGTGAAGAACAATAATCACTGAATATTTGCCTAAATTTTGTTCTAAAAGATATGATTAAAATAATTAAAAAACAGGTAATTCCCTATAACTTACCAGTTATCAAATGATTTTTTAAAATAATGAAAAATGAATTTCATATATGATTAATACATTAAGCAATGTCTATAAAATCTTCAATTGTTACGCTTCCAAACTCTTAAAATAGATAACTGAAGAAAAGAGAACAGGATGTAATAATGTGTGTGGAATAATGGCTGCTGCTCTCAGATCCCTTAGTGTGGGCCAGACATTGTGCTAAGTGCCTTTTGTGGATGGTCTCATTTAATTCTCATTATAATCTGTGACACAGTATTATTATTCCCATTTTCCAGGTAAGAAAATAGCCTTCCTATAAACAGTTTAAACAAGAATCATTCACTAAGACTTTTTCCAATTAAAAGGATGGCTGCTGCATAACACTGTATATAATAAGAAGGCTGATCCCAGCGGGTAGTTTTCTGAAGAGCTAACATAGACGAGGATATAACCAAGGAGTGATAACAGCCTCTGGATGAGGGTACATTCATTTATGATGTAATTTTAAAAATGTTTTTAGAAGTTTTTCACTGTTTTTAAAATTAAAAAAACAAAAGATATGCTATTCTTTCTGGAGGATAAATGTAATTAGCAAAGCCATCATATAGTAAGAAATGACAAGTGTCACATTCGTTGTTGCTTACAGGGAAAGTTAAAGTGAAGCCAGTTACTTCTTTTTCCTCCGAATGATTTCAACGAACAATCTCAAATGCCTTCTATACGTTAACTTATATATTTATTGTAGGGAATGGAAAAATATCCTTTTGTGCCCACTTTGCTAAGGACCCTACCCTTATTGTACAGACAGAACAAGCTCTCAAAAGGCACTAATAGTCCATCTTATCAAATCTTCGGGCAGACAGTTAATAATGAAGTAAGAGGCAGATGTGAAAAGCTCACTTAAGAGACAATTGGCATAACTGATCAGCAATTCTCATGCTCAGGAGCTAGATAGTCAGAAAGAGTAATGGGATGCTTATCACCTGTTGGCTACTCAACTATTTGAAGTCTAACAAAGAAAAACTAAGAGGCAAAAGGATCATAATTAAGATATGAACTTATAACAATTTAGACAATAAGGCTTTGATGTAAGAAGTATTCTTTATATACCATATAGTTTGTGTATTAGTTCTTTAACACAACAAATTGAAGTAAAAATTAGGAAAACCATGAAATTACTATCTCACAAACTAATTCTTAAATTAACTTGTAAAGAATCCCTATGTAATAAGAACATTTACAATTTCTGCAAATATTGTCATTCTACCGTAAGAAAATATAAACAAATGCTTCAATAATGCTTTGTTCAAAAGGAATGAGAACAAATTCATAAAATAGAAAAATTGGAATTTGCAAACAGTACTCTCAGTACTTTGTAAAAGGCCATTGTGATTGTCCAAGGCCATAGAACTTTACACCTTTACTAATGTGTTTATTTAATTCTTTTTATACAGAACAAAGTAGTGGCTCTCTTCAAAAGCAAAGAAGAAAAAAGGAAGCAACTAACATTGACAGTGAGACCATAAGCAGAGGCAAATTTAAAATATTAATCTACTTTGAAAAATAATCACTATAAGTGATTGGTTGGAACTATAAGTGTTAACTGGAGTTTTACTAAAAAAAATGTAAACAAGAGTTTTACTAAAAACAATGTAAACTCCAACAGTTTACTGGAGATGTTGAAAATACAAGTGTTTTCTGATGCTATAACTCAGAAGCTGTATATGTATGTAAAGCAAATATTTTATAAGTGAGTATCTCAAAAAGGTTGATTTAATCCTTTTTTCTCCCTAGCAAGAAATTCATAATCAAATCAGCTCATTTTATGTTTCTTCTTACAAGCAAATTATAGAGTTAGCACTAAGGCAATTACAGTAGCAAATAAGACAGTGTTATATAAGATCTACACTTTTCTGAGTGCCCCATATTTTAATTCAAATCTAAGATTATCTAAAATTTATAAAGCTTTATAATTTACAAATAACTTTTATATGTGTTGTCTTATTTTATCTTAACGACTCTTTGAACTAGTTATTATTACATCTTGACAGACACAAAATGAAGACATTTCAGTCCAATATGTGCAACTTAGTAAACAGCAGAATTGGGACCGGAGTTCAAGTTATTGAACTCAAAAGCCCACTTTATGCTTGCTGCAGAGGGACATGAATGATTCAGCATTGACAGAATGCTGACATACGATACAGGAATGGTCATGATGGTAAATTCCAACCTGAATGATGTTGACAGTTTTCTTATTGGTCAGACATGGGGACAGAAAGCAGTAACTTACGCACCAAGTACGGAGGGAGAAGAAAACAAAGATAAAAATCTGAAAAGGTTTTTATAGGTTCGGGCCGGATGACTGAAGTATAGAAGGTTTTTGAAAGTGAAAGTGGAGGGGTGAGGTAACATTCAAATATAAAGACTGGAGGAATTAAAATTGTAAGTGGGTTTGAAAGTTAAAAATAAAAATTTGGGGCAAGTTATACAATGGGTGAAATGATACTAAGGCCTGGATAAGGCCTACCTATTCACAATGGCAATCTGTGCCTTTCCGGTTTAGAAGTAGTTCCCCAAACACTGAACATATGTGTCTCCCCAACAAAAATCTAGTTAAGAATAGGAATCAATTAACAGTATTTTCACCAGAAAATATAAATCAATCAGAGTAAACATTCTGAACAGATACTGATTTAATACTAAAAACAATTCTTGCTTACCAGTATATAATGAACCCCCTGGAATAAATGTGTGACAGGCTGTGAGGAAGGAGGTTTGCACACATGCCAGGTGCCCCAATAGCAAGGAAAACTATCCAGTAAGAGGTTTTGAATATGTGATGAACTATAGTGTTGAAAGATGAAGCAGCTAACTGACCGGCTAGCATCCTAGCATTTAAGAAGATTAATCAATCAGGTGGACAAATTTGAAGTGGTCCAAATCCATGCAGGAAACCAAATGGATATGGCAGAATACAGCATTATCAAAAATCCTGATTTAAGTTCACACTTATTGGGGGTAGGAAGTCTGCTTCTCCTTTCAGCAAAAAACACCCTCACTTAAAAACAAAACAAAACAAAACACGACACAGCACTGTAACAAAGAATAAATCAGATTGAGAAACCACCTAAATGAACGTCAAGTTAGAAGGATGGCCTTTGGGACAAAGCTATCTTTCTTTAATACAAGAGCTCCTGAAAGGCACAGTGATGCCGTTTCTTTTCTTTTTTTTTTTTTTTTTTTGGGGGGGGGCGGTGGGCGGTGTTGTTATTTTCGTTTTTTGTTGATTTTTTTTTTTTTTTTTTTTCCCAATTTTGAGATGGTCTCCCTCTGTCACCCAGGCATTATCATAGCTTACTGCAACCTCAAACTACTGGGATCAAACAAGTGATCCTCCTGCCTTAGCTTCCCGAGAAGCTGGGATTATAGATACCCACCACAACACCTGGTTAATTTTTCTATTTTTTGTAGAAGTGAAGTCTTGCTCTTGCTTAGGATAATGTTGAACTCCCAACCCCAAGGAATCCTCCCTCCCTCAGCTTCCCAAAGTGCTAAGATTACAGGTGTGAACCACTATGCCCACTCATGTGTCCAATGCACTCAAAAAGCATTTACAGACTATGGTGTCTAAATGTGCCAGACACCATGGTAGGTAATAAGCCTTAAAATAAGTGAGAAAAGTGGGACAGATTATGTAGTCAATAAATATGCTAGAGAACCCTAGGGGTTCACAGAAATGTCAAGTGTTAGCACACCATGGAAAGGGCCGTAAGCACCTGTGCCTGGGAGAAGCAGTCACCAACAATGGGACATTTGTTAGATGAGCTGAGGCAAAAAAGGGAAGGAAGGGAAGGGAATTCCAGGCACCAGATAAATGTTTAAGGCATAAAGAAGCATGTAATAGTGAAATGGAGTTGGAATACTGTGTTGTGGAGTATGAAGAATGGAAGGAAGTGGAGTGTGAAGAATGGAAGACTGGCTGGTCCCTGGCCCTGGCTTATCTAGGTTCCCCACAGGGACTGCTAAACTACCTTGCCCAGGAACAATTGCTCTTAGGTGCCTGAGGGCTATTTACTCTAGCAGAGGGAGTGGGGGCGGGGGTGGGGGATAGTCTTTAAGAGAGTAAAGCAGTCTTCTTTGAAAGATAGATCTTAGTCTTTAGCAGAGCTTGGTGATCTTCAGCAGAAATACACCGTGCTGGCATTCTGCAGGCAGGAGAAGCAACAGAGTCAGAGTGAGCCATCAGTGATAGAATGAGTTCACTCCCGACTGCCTTCTCCTACAGCCTAACATAAGGCTGATCTCGTGCCTCTCAACATCACAGGTGCAGAGACTGCCAATTCACCAATCTAAATCCCTCTCCATGCCCTTTCACCAAGGTGTTCCATTGTTGAGCTACAGGTACTACTACTAACTCTCACTCCTCCTAGCCATAGGCTATATGGGCTGCAGGGTGCAGACAGAATCAGGTCTATCTGGGAAGGCTCACTTTCCATCAGTAGTAGAGGGAGAAACCAGTAACTACAAAGTCCAGTCATTCTAGTGAAAGCCTAAGCTGAAGATGGTGACAATGCAAGCAGAGATATTTGAAAGACATTTTGGAGTGAATACGAGGTTAACAGGTAGGGTAAAGGACCAATCAAAGTGTGAATGATGATATCTTTAATTGACATAGGTAAACAAAAGGAGCAGCAGTTTTGGAGGAAGTCGTGAGTTAGGCAAATGTTTAATTTTGAGTTTTAGGTTTGGTTGTTCTATAGGTATAAATATCATTAATACAGACAAACTAGACATACATAAGATGTAGATAACCTGGTGTTGAAGAAAATACAATAGCAGAGATCTTACAAGAGGACTCCAGCCGACTACCAGTACTAACATTGCCAAGGCAATTTTAAGATCTAATTTTTCTGCTTTTCCTCACAATAAAATACACTACTTTATTGTCCCTCAAATAGACATGACTGTAACAACAATTTGAATTTTAAGAAGCAAATATGCCCAGGACGAATTAATTAATTTTTTTAATTAGTAGAAACTAATGGCACTAAAATAGTTTCATTTTAGTAGCAAATGTTGAATATCTACAGATTTGGAAAGGAGTTCTGCATGTCCACCTTGCTTCACTTGCTTAGTGGCAGTGGTTCATAGCTGGCCAATTCTCTGAAATTCTCATGCTACTGAGAATCCTTCTAAGACAGAGGGTATGACTATAAAGAGTGTCTCATGCACATTTGCACAATACCATTTCCTATATTTTTCACTATTCTTTTACTTTTTAAAAATCTGAAACATGTAATTTATTTTCCTATTCCATCACTGTGATATGCTTCTCTCTGCAAAATACAACTTTCAATGGTATCACTTAAGTCATCTGAACTTGGTAAGAGCTAAACCTGAAAAAATCAGCAGAGGGAACACTTAATTTAAAACCAAGAAAACCCAAACAAACAAAAATTCAACATAAAACATTCTTTGAAAAAACAATAATGGCATGCATTTTCATTATTGTTGCTAAAACTATTAACAATATGTATATTGATAGTATTACTCATTATTTGGTTAGACATTTCAAGATTTGAACATGTTCTTTCAGATACTTTTATTTTAAAACTATATTATAAATGTAATATTAACTTAAAGTAACTGAAATAGCAAGTTCTTTGACCAAAAAAGTGTATACTTAAATGAAATTAAACTAGTACAACTAACTTTTATATTCAGATTATAAATTTTAACTGAAAAAAAAAATCCTTAATCTGTAGACACAGTGAGAATTCATTACTTCACTTATTTCTTTTGTTCATTAAAACTAAGTTATCACAAACAACAAAACTTAAGCCCCTGCATATATCATACATGTCAGGTGGCATCAAATATTTTTCTGTAAAGGTCAAATAGTAAATATCTTAGACTTTAGTGGCCATATGTTTCTGTCAAAACCACGGAACTCTGCCACGTAAGTACAAAAGCAACCATAGATAATACATAAACAAATGGGCTCGTGATCTGCCAGTGAAACTATTTACTTATACCCAGATGTATGTCTGTGTGTGCGTGTGCGTGTGTGTGCACAGGGATGCAGGCATGTAAGTGTAAAAGAAAGGGAGAATGAGAACACCGAATATGAGGCCACATGGTAGGGGACCAATCAAAGTGTGAATGCTGACATCTTTAACTAATATAAGGAAAACAAAAGAAGTAGCAGGTTTGCAAAAAGTGATGAGTCTTACATGAACACACCTAACACACATACACACCTATAAATTTTTAAAAAACCTCAGGGGAAATTATTTTAGATGTATATAATTTATAACATACAAAGCTCTGAAAACTGAAAGCTTTTGTGTGAGACTGTTACGAAATCAATTATCAGCAAAATTTCACCTAAATTCTGTTATGCTATTTATAACATTTATTCCATTTAGTGCGAAGATTTATATGTTTATCACTGTAGGCACGTTAATGTGTTTCCCTGAAGTGCTATCCCAGCCCTTCATGGAGAAGCTATGGAACACATACCTTTACCAATTACCTTTCTTAAATCCCAAAATATCTAAATGCAATTCAGAATAGATCTAGATCTAAGGTTTAAACAAGGGATTTCAGATATTTATCAAAAGAAATATGATTTAGTTTTTAAAATTCAGAAATCAGGGGTATTTCTTATATAATATATTCCAAAAGATTGATAAAGAAATTAATATTATTAATTTTAACCTCAATTTCAAAGTAATTTCATATTACGCCTTTTCCCATGAAATCTCTTATGTTTAGAAGAACAAAAAATTCATTTCTGTATGAAATGGTTGACTAAGTGCTTTTAAATTGTAAATCTCAAATGTTTAGACTGATCAGAAACAAAGTTAACTGTACCTGTATTTACACAATACCCAAATAATCTCCTTGATTTATTGAAATAAACTCTAAATTTTCTTGTCATTGTATTGATATAACCTAGGAATCCTACGACCATGAATATTTTTTATAATTTTGCTTCTGCTGAGAATTTTTTACATAATGGCAGGGCTAAAGTTCATAACATATCACAGATAATTGTTCTATAGAATGACAGATTGCAATAAAATACTAATCTATCACAATGGTTCCTAGACAGAATTTTACTAGTGATCTGATTATAATGTGAGCTAAGCTGATGGTATTATTAGCAGTACTATTAACTCTTATTAATTGTGAAACACTGCCCCAAGTTTACTTTTTTATTACTTAACGCTTTAGAAACCAAATGCTATTGCTGTCTTATCAAACATGTCTTGTCAGAGAAAACATTCTGGCAAATTCCTGATGTTCAATGCCGCTCTTTCCTTGTCTCCAACTTTCACTTCTGTTTGCAGACTACAAAAATACTATTTTTCATCTACATATACTAAAAATGTATGGTATCCAAATTGCATGGTATTAACTTTTGGGTTGGCTATCTCCCAAGGCATTTTCATTTAAATAATTTATTTAAGGCATTATAATTACACCATTGCTGTGGGCCTTGCACCGAGTAAGGATCTATGAGAAATTCAGAAGAAAATTACAGTCTTTGTGCTCAAAGAGCTCAAAGCCCAGTTACAGAGATAAGGAATGTAAATATATATTTATTACCGATCCAGAGAATATTGTACTCAAAAGAGAACTACGGTAAAGCCTTATGCCTTCAAATAACGTAAAAAATTATTTTGAGGTTTGCATGAGATACTTTTATTCACCGTATAATTCAAGTTTCCGTTACAGAAGATGATTGACCTGAGTGTCTTGCCCTTTTCTTGACTTCCTGATTAATCACAACAGCAATGAATAAGGATGAAATAAGGGAAATAAGAGACATTTTCACTATCATAAATCATCTAGATCTTGATATTCTCTTTGGGTTAAATTTAATTATAGAACCAATTGTTATTCCTGTATCACTCCTCTACATCAGCTCTCTTCTGTGCTCCCTGAGCAACTTGAAATTTCAAAAGCTTAATTAAATTCTAAAACTACAAACCTATGTCTGATTCAAATTCTGACATTGCTTAGGATGGACTCTAGTTCGAAATAATTAAGAATGATTCAAATATTTTAAAAATGTACATCATTTCAAGATATATCAATAATAAAAAGAGGAGGAAACATGCCAATTAGTCATACATTACATTGTGTGAATAGTTATAATAGTTACTAGACTATCATAATTCTTCATATTAAAAATATTTACATTGTATAAAACATGGTCTTCTTTTAAACACAATATATATATTTGTAAATCCTATGGTTAACTATTACAATTTGTATAGTTATAGTAGCAAAGTACTTAAATTCTAACTTTCATTTATTTAGATTATCAAATATATTGAATAATTTTAAGATTTCAAATTTAAATAAATTTAAAGTTGTTTTGTAGTAATATAATTCTTAAGTTCTTTATTGTTGTATTTAGAAAAGTACTGGTGTCTTTTATTTCAATCACAGTACTTAAATAAATATAACACATAAAATGTAAACACTATGTATCCCTTTTCGTAATGCATTCATGGAGTCACAGATAAAAACTAGGAAACATTAGTTAAAGGAAATTACTTGATAATTACTGTGATCAAGGCATAAATAGCAAAAAGCAGTAGTTTTAGGTTAAGGTAGGCTCAAGTAGAGGTCAGGTAGGTGAACCTCCCTTATTTTCAAGAGTGCCTTAATTTTATCTAATAATTATAGGCTTAAATTGTTGAAGTACCCCCCCAAAAAAACAAATAAGACCTTTCCAAAAACTACTTATCTGTGCTCAAAGCAGTAAATTCTCAAATTTGACTCAAAATGAATTTCGTTTACTGAATTCTTTATTTAATTTTTAAAACAAGACATCAGAGATGAGTAATGAATCTGCTTTTATTTGTACTTAGGCATGAAACAGGTTCTTGCAAGTTCCTTCAGTTTCACAACACTGAAGATATTCTAAAAGTCACAGAAATTATTATAAGAAATTAATATAATTATACTAATGATTATATTATTATGTATTAGAAGGAACAATTTATTGGGATAATATATGATATTATCTGGATAATATGAAGATTATATACACAAAATGTATTTATCACTGAATTAACAAAGTTATTTTTCCTGAGTAGAAAATCTTATATCCAGCTCACATCTATCCCCAGTTCAAAGTGACATCTTAGAATACAATTATATATTAATTATTAGGATATGGTCCAGTAACAGTATGGTAAAACAGTTATGAGTTGCTTGCAATTAAAAGAAAACCACTTGCAGCATACAATATTAGGCCTATACAGTAAAAGAGTTCTTTTATTTATTTAAATCTCTTTTTCAATAAGATATTGATCTACTACAAAAAACCTTTTGAAATCATGAGCTGGGAAATCTATAATACCAAACAAATGGATAAAAAAAGGTCTATCAAAAAGAGAGGAGCTAGTCATTACCAAGATTTAAAGGCATTAAGTAATTCCATTCTGTACATTTACCATATCTCAGAGTACAAATATGAGACAGGTATGTTCTGTGTGCTAAAGAAGCCTAACTTTTCAAGGAAGACCCAGGTAGATAAACTGATCAGTTTAATGTAGGGATACCAAGTATTATCTCAGAACCATTTCAGGGTGTTGACATGGTTAGCAAGCTAAGTGATATTACTACAGTAAATCAAATTGTGATTATTAAAAAAAATGGTAGAATTAAGATGTGCCAACCAGAAATATTTAACAGTTATTAATTTCTAGGGAAAACTGACTTGGAGATCATTCTCAGATTTGCATATAAAAATGACATTATTCAATTTAAAAAACAGAGTATGCTACACATTTAATACAAGAATATTTTTCAGTTTAAATGCTTTATTGTGCTTCTGCTGAAATTACCTGCATAATCTTTTTAACTAACTAGTTTTAAAGTTAAAATTATATGTTTAGTCAGAAGAATACTTCGGTTGGACTCAGTGTAATTAGAACAATCCAATTTAGTACAGCATGAATAACCCTTTAAGTATGGATAATAACATATACAATCCTAGAAATTAAATAATACATACACAAACATAAAATCTTTACCAAAATAAATCCCAATTAGTTTAAAAATTAGAAAATATTTTCTTATGTATTAATATTTCCTCTTAAAAAAGCAACCTGACACACCTACGATGGTTGATATGAGCACAAAGGGGCAGACGGGGGAATGAACAAATGTCCATACCCTTGGCTTTTTTTTCTTAGGATTAGGATAAGAAAGAGTTAATTCTTAATGACTTGTTTCTTTTGTGCTCCAGGGTTTCACCTACATTGTGGTGACTCCACCTAATTAAAGAGCATCTGTAATGGGAAAATTGTGTTTTGATATCTGAGCAGGACAGACTGAAGACTGATGGTCAAAGTTGACATACCCTGGGCCTGACCTCACAGCCTGAAACTAGAGAGCAAGGAACAATATATCTGGGTAGCACAGATCAAGGACCATGGAAAAGTCTGCCTGTATATATTCTATTTAGTTGTACTGTTGATTTAAATTGAAATTAGTTGAATATTGTTAATAATCCAAATGCTAGCAATAAACGAGTTACTTCTTACATTTATCTCTAAATATTTTAAGATAAGGGTTTATTCTCAGCTCCTAGAACTAGGCCATTTTATTGACATTATAGAACTCTTTAATCTGGATCTATTTTTTTATTAAGTCAAAGATGTTCTTGACTGAAAATTACAATATCTGGTTTTAGTGTAGCCTTTACAAACCAGCTGTGTAAACTAGAGCTTAGACATTTTCCTTTCTTGACACCAAATTTGGTACATAATAGATAAATGATTTTAAGACTTTTCTTACTACAATCTACGCCAATGCATTTTAAGTCATGATCCAGTAGACATAACTGAAACATATATATGTTTTACAAAATAACTCTTCCTCTCACTGTGACACATTGATCTATGGTACACTATGGCATAGTATAAAAAAGTACTGGTCTGAGCCCGCTTTACACTATAACACCGTGCCACAACGGTCACAGCCTGCATTCTGGAAATCAGTGCATCAGAGTGGGCTCACCACCTGTTTTGATATGGCCCACAAGCTAAAAATAGTTTTTACATTTTAAAGTTATTGAAAAACCGTATTTTATGATAAGTGAAAGATACATAATATTCAAATTTCAGTGTTTACAAGTAAAGATTTATTGCACCATAGCTGAGCTTATTCTTTTACCTGACCTGTGGCTATTTCCACACTACAGTGGCAAAGCTGAGCAGTTAAGACAGACACTATAACTGCAAAAGCCTAAAGTATTTAAAATTTGTCCCTTCACAGACTAGCTTGCCAACCCCTGCACTAATGGACACATAGCTCTTCCCAGCGTGAGTGTACGTAGTTATATGTCGTTCCTCCAGGTCTCAATGGGATGAACTGGCACGAAGAGAAGACACAGGAGAACAGAAAGGAAATGATATGAAAAAGTATGGATTCACAGCCAGTAGCTTAGGCATCAGATTTCTTTTTCATTCTGTACTTGAAAGCAAGAATGAGAAGTGGGGAAACCAAAGGTTATATTTGGTGGTGGTACATCGATGAAAACCATTCACAGAATCTGTCTCTGTGAGTCTCCATGGGGTACTATTTTGAAGGCCTTAAGTGTTTCACTTTAATGATGGGACTAGCAAGGCCAGCAATGGTTTAAGCAGGGATTCGTTTTGAACTTAAAATGGACAATGGCATTGCATTGTATTTGTGTCAAAATCACAATAATAGGTGGAGAAAATTAAGCCAGTGCTTTTTCATTCTAAACCTTAAGTTAAAATTGTCTTTCAATTGTCCTTTCTTTTCCTTTCCTTTTCGTGATATTTATTTAACGTTGTATTTGTTACAATACAATTTAATTTTTCAAGAAAACTCTCCTACTTAACTCTTGCTGTATGTACCTGACAAACTATGTCTTAATCATATTTTGATTGTCCCACTCTGTTCAAAATTCTTTCAGAATAAGGCTAATATCTAGGGTTTTTTTTCCCCCTAGAATATGTGCATTTGGCAAAGTCTTTATCCCTGCCTTTCTACTCTCATTTGCATGTGCTGTTTTTTCCAACATTTTCAATAAGCCATGCACAAATATGAGCTTTTCAGCCTCTGATGTCTTCTTCACTTCCCTACATGCCTGCTTTCTTTGCTAGGTTTAAACCATTTCAACATGTCACTTAGCCTGTGTTTATCTGTGTATTGTATTGTTATTTTATAAAATTTTGTTTTAAGAATATAGTTGGAAGTAAAATGATACCACAGTAGATACCAGATTTGTAGATCAACAAAGTATTGCACTTTGATGCATATTTAAATGACAATATATAAATTGGCTACCATCACTATCACCCACAAATTCCTCAGGCTGTATTGGAACAAGTTAATCAAGCAATTTGTTGTTGTTGTTGTTGTTTTTGCATTGTTTCAAGTTAAGTATATGATACTTTTCTATCATTGAGATGAATTACTGAAATCTATATGACTATAATTTCACTTGTTCCACATCTTCTTATTTGTCCACAAGTGTCTTGGGGGTACACATTATATAAGAGGTAGTGTATCAGGTCTTGGAGCCCTCTCTACAGTTCAAAGTCTGGTAAATGACATAGGCATTACCAAACTAACACTCAAAATTGGCTACCCTTACAATTGTGATTAATGCTCAGATGAAAAATTACAGTGTTGCTAGGAAAGTATTTAACTTTAGATTTCTGAGAAAAACCTAACTTAATCTAGCATATCAGACAAATTTTCCCAGAGGAAGTTTATGATTCAGGGGCTTAAAGGGTCAACCAGGAAAAAGTTGGTAAATTCAAAGCATCCAATGAATATTCAAAATGTATTCAATTATGAAAAGCATTTTTGGAATCGCTCTTGAATTCTTCAATGACCAGAAATAAACAGATTTTATTTATGTATTTAAAGCTATAAAATTAAATTTACATAAACAAAAATCACCAAGGTAAAGTTCTTATCTGCTATATATACAAAGCACTGTTAAAATGCACATAAGGCTTCATATGTAGGTCACTACAAAAGTTGTGAGGCAGATTGTGTTACGGTCCATTATTTCACTTCTAAGGAACACAGTCGACAGTGCCCTTGCTGATCCACCCATGCGGGTTCAACATGCTAAGCTCTTCAGCTTTGCTGGCAGGGCTCTATGCAGATTTTACTGTCCATGCAGATTTTACTCGATTTTTGTGTATCTCAACACTTTCATAATGACCCACATACTTGTTTCTATTGCTAAATGAAATAATTATATACATAATGCATAAATTGGCTTCTGTCTTATCACTCAAATCAATTCCTCATCTACTGAAGAGCACACAAGGATATTTCTATGTGGCAAATGCACTGTCCTTGCCCTTCTGGCCATTCTCAGATGCTGCTGTTCCATAATTTATGACAGTTAATGGTTCTTTTGTAGGAATCTTGTCCATAACTAGCTGCATTTTACATATAGCTATCTCCCATCAACCTCACAGATCGCTGCTGCACGGTGCCCCAGAAGCTTAGGTTCTGAGTGCATGCGTTCCATCACTCTATTCAAGGAGCAGGAAAAAACAGTCAGTACGCTGATGTCTTCTTTTACTATATAAGACTACAAAGTTAAAACAAATTTGAAACACATTTTATACTCTGAAAGAATCAGAATAAAAAAAATATGGATTTCCTTTAGAGTAACCTAAAGACTGACAAAGAGAGAACCATCAGAGCTACTAAATAAACTCAGGCTAAAATATCACAATCTACTCATGTTTAGACTATAGTATGTTTATAATGGTATATAAAGTAGTGGGAAAATTTAATCACTATAATATGATAAAACTTAGAAATTAGATTGCTAAGCATATTTTCTTTTTAAAATATTCCAAATTAGTTTTTTATCCAATTACATACCTATTTCTCTAATGTACATAAATATATCATATATAATAAAAGCTAAAACATTTCACACTTAGTTCCCTTAAGATTCTCTACAGTTTACCAACTATGTAGACAGCATATCTAAATCAGTATGTAATTTTCATAATGTAGAGGTATTTATCTTCTCTCAAAATAATCTGCATATGTTTCCTCCAAAAACAGGCTTGTTATTCAATGTCATACACTTTGTGGAATACGTAGACCTTTTCATAAGATTAGCTGTATTTACAGCACCACTTGTCATATTTGACAAAATAATCTAAGTTTATACCAGTTGCCTTAGTGTAATTCTAAATATACCGTATATACTCGAGTATAAGCCGAGTTTTTCCGGCACAAAATTTGTGCCGAAAAACCCGAACTCGGCACAAATTTTGTGCTGAAAAAACTCGGCTTATACTCGAGTATATAGGTAGCTCCTTTTTCTTTAGGTTTAAATTTTAAAATCTATGGATAAACTACTAGGACAGAAGAGAAAATAATTCTCCACTAAAATCCTTACAGAATATATGCTAAGGCCCTACACTTTTATCTTGTAAACAAAATATTTTTTAATCACCAGATCAAAGTAGATGATCCATTTCTTATTAAGAGATGAACTCTTCTACTGATGATAAATTATTTGTATTCAGTTATAGAGCAGAGAGTTCAGATCTGCTTTCTGTAACTTGTAGGTGGTCACCCACCTATTCTATTCTGGATTTATATGTTGTTACTTGCATTTCCTATCCCTGTAAAGAAGAGGTATTCCTGTATGCTTTACTTCCAAGTTCCCTCCCAGGAGAATGGGAGATGATATGTTACCTCTAACTATATTTCTAAAATAAATCCTAGTAAATATATAAATATGGTTTCCTGACTTACCATCAATATCTGATTTTATATTAGATTTCTGGGATATAGTTTCAGCTCAGCCAATAAACAAGTATATGATAAATGTCATATATATTTTTGTTAATAACAATGATACTGGTTTGAGAATACACAATCATCCTTCTTGAAAAATTGAGTCTTCTTTGTGTTACCAACTTTACTGGCTAAAAGATTTCCATATTTAAATACTAATCTCTGCAGTTAGAAATGTTTAATTTATGATAAACGAATATTAATCCTCTTTTTTGAGGTTGTTTTCATGTTAGAATTTATCTATAATGGAAAAATTTTATTAACATCTACTTTTAGTACATATGTGGGTCATCTGTGGGACTGCTTACTTTGTATTTATTTGTAAGAAAAAAGGTAATTTGAACAAGTCCTCAGCATATTAGGTCAATTTGAAAAGAGCCATTCTTTTAAACACAGACCAACTAATAACTAACTTCAACATTTTCAAGGTAAATTCAGTAAATGAACATAAAAAATTCCACTTATATCTCCCTTAACTCATCTCTATTTCTAGCTTACAAATTATCCTGCTCCCATCCAAAGAGTCTCAGCGCTTCTTCACTTACAATGTCTTTTCTGTATGATTTCTCTTATTCATTTCAAGCGTTTTATATCTCTAAGGCTTCTTCATCCTCTCTTTCCTAACAGACATAATTTCCTTTACATGAATAAAGTCTTCATTACTTCCTTGAACCTCTACCAATCTTTTGTTTTGTTGTCAAATTTCTCCAATGAGTGTTTTGTTTATTCAGTTTATTTCCCAAACATTTTACATTATATAGTCCTGTATATGTTTACACTACTATTCTGAAATCTATCTCTAAGACAATCAAATGATCTTTATCATGAAATCATGTGGTCTGTTCTTAGTCTTCTATTGATTTCAATATAATTATTACTGACCACTTCCGTGCAGTGAAAATGAACATGCACGCCCTATATTCAACAACTAAGTCATTTTTCATTTTATTTATTTATTTTTGCAGTTTTGGCTATGGCCGGGCTTGAACCCGCCACCCCCGGTATATGGGGCCGGCGCCCTACTCCTTAAATCAACTCTATTCTAATATAGTTTATATATGATACAATGTGACTATTTTGAGTGTACACATCTTTCAGTTATGACATACTTATACATCCATGTACCCATCATACAATCAGCTCATCCAACAATTCCTATTTCATCTTCTTAATACTCCCAATTCCAAGACTTTACTGTCCTGAAATCCACACTAGAAAAGCCTTTGTTTTTATTCTAGTGTTTCATAACAATGAAATCATACCACATGACACTCTTTTCTCAGTTTTTTTTTTTTTTTTTTCTTTTGAGACAGTGGCTTGCTCTGTTGCCCTGGGTAGACTTCCATGGCATTACAGCTCACAGCAACCTCAAACTCTTGGGCTAAGTGATCCTCTTGCCTCAGCCTCCCAAGTGGCTGGGACTACTAGGTATTTTATTTTTAGTAGAGACAGGATCCAGCTTTTGCTCAGGCTGGTCTGGAACCCTGGGCTCAGGGAATCCACCTGCATTTCTCCCATACACCATGACCGGCTTGTCCCAGGGCTCTTATTCTCTTCACAGTATTTCTAAAATTCATGCATTTTGTCATGAGTTATCAGTAGATCACTTCTTTTTTTATTTATTAGTAGTAACCTATCATAGGAATATTCCAATATTTGATACCTATTTGTTTCTTAATACAGGAATTGTTTCTAGTTGTGATTATTATGAATGTTGCTATGAATTATATAAAACTTTATGTAGGCAGGATTCCATATCCTTTGGATACAAAGTGTAAGTAAAATTGCGGGCTGAGAATTTCAGTTAATGTTTGATTTTGTAAAACATTGCCAAATTGTTTTGCGAAGTGGTTATCCCATTTTACATTCTGAACTGGCAATGTATGATAGATCTTTAGGATTCTGGCCTATATAATTTTGCCTACAATTAAAGAGTTTTGCTTTCTTCTCTCTAAACTGTTAGGTCTTTTGTTTCTATTCTGAGCCTTACTACATTGGTTAGAATTTTCAGTAATCATGTTAAAGTGTTGAGAGGTAAAATCCTTGCCTTCTTCCCAATATCATGTGATTTTTCACTAGTGGGCCACTTTACCAAGGGAGGGTCAGGGGTTGACTCCACTGATGTTTCTTTTCGCTTGCCTAGATGTTCCACATAAACAAATGTGCAAAAAACCCCACTGGAGGGGTCAGTCATCCCTTGGACTGTTATTAAGTATGATGTTTTTTCATAAATATTAATGGTAGTGAGTTTGTTCATTTCAGGTACTATTTTTCTGAGTTTTTATCATGAATCCATGTTGAATTTTAACAAAAGCTTTTCATGCATCATCTAAAAACGAGAAAGGACATTTAATATGCAGACAGTTCCAGACATATGATGATCAGACTTAAGAAGAGTTATCTGTTTATCTATGTATTAACCATTTATTGCATTCCTCCTCCATTTGGAGGCTTCCAAGTTTCCATTTTGTATTATTAACCCTGTGATTGAAAAATGTTTTTAGCAGTTTTACAGTAACAATCTCCTGACAATGATCTATCAGCTTTCCTGTCTTTATTTTCTCTTCATTTTTGAAAAGTATATTCACTAAGTGAAGAATAACAAGGTAGCAGTCCACTGTTTCAGCGCTTGAAAGATTTTCCATTATCTTCTGGCTTGCATAATTTCTGACAAATTTTACAAGTTATGTGTTTTCTCTCCTGGAAAGGTTTTTAAGAACTTAAAATTTACAAAAAAACCTTTTAAACTTGCTTTTTACATCATTTATTGAAGACTTGAAATGGATACAAAAAATGATGGTGTTCTCAGGCAAGATAACACATAAAATTTGAGCCTATTTTCAAGATTTTATAAAACAAGCTATGTTGAGTTTTTGTTGGTGATAGTAGTGGTGTTTTTAATGGAATTTGCTTAATTCTAAGTTTATATGCTTTTTCTCTAACTATTGTGGCACAATACACATAAAAATTTACCATGTTAACAATGTGTCTAAATTGTATACTTCAGTATTAATAAATTCATAAAGTTGCAGCCATCACCACCATCCATAATTCTTATCTTGTAAAACTGAAACTCTGCACACTCCCTTTACCCCTAGCGACCACCATTCTATTTTCTCTCTCCATGACTTTTGATTATTCTCACTATCTCAATGAAGTGTAATCATACATTACTTATCTTTCCTGAGACGGGATTATTTCACTTAGCATAATGTTCTCAAGATTCATTGATTCTGTATCATATGTCAGCATTTCCTTCTTTTTAAGACAGAATAATATTCCACTACATGTTAACAGCACATGTTGCTTATTCACTCTTCCACTGACAGACACCCAAGTGGCTTCCACATTTTAGTTACTGTGAATAACAGGAATCTCTCTGAAATCATGCTTTCAAATCCTTTGGATATACACATATATCCAGAAGCCAAACTGATAGATCATATGGTAATGCTAATTTATTTTTAATTTTTTTATTTTTGTTAATCATAACTATGTACATTGATGCATTTATGAGGTTCAGTGTACTGATTTGATATACAATGTGAAATGACTACATTGAACTGATTAACACATCCATCACAATTATCTTCTATTCTTAATAGTTTTGAAATGTACCATTGCATTATGCACATTAGGTGAGGTCCCCCCAAATACCCTCCATCCTCCTCCCTCCCCTTGCCTCTCTATCCTCTTCCCTTCTACTTTCTGGACTATAGTTATGTTTTACCATTCATATGAATGTGTAAGTGATTATATATTCATTTCATAGTAGTATTGAGTACACTGGATAATTTTTTTTTCATTCCTGAGATATTTTACTAAGAAGAATATGTTCCAGCTCCATCCAGGTAAACATAAAAATGTGAAATCTCCATCTTTTTATGGCTGCATAGTATTCCACAGTGTACATATACCACAATTTGTTAATCCATTCCTGGGTCGATGGGCACTTGGACTGTTTCCATGTCTTGGCAATTATGAATTGGTTGGACTGCAATAAACAATCTGGTGTACATGTCTTTGTTGTAAAATGATTTTTGATCATCTGGGTATATACCTACTAGAGGAATTGCAGGATTGAATGGTGGAACTACTTTTACTTCCTTGAGTACTCTCCAAACTTCTTTCCAAAAAGGTCATATTAGCTTCCATTCCCACCAGCAGTGAAGAAGTATTCCCTTCTCTCTGCATCCATGCCAACATCTGTAGTTTTGGGATTCTGTTATGTAGGCTAATCTTACTGGAGTTAGATGTTATCTAAAGTGGTTTTGATTTTCATTTCTCTGATGATTAAAGATGATAAGCATTTTTTTTCCTGTGTTTGGAGGCCATGCAACTGTGTTTACCAGAGAAGTTTCTGTTCAAGTCTCTTGCCTACATAGAATGGGGTTTCTTGTTCTTTTCTTATTGACTAGTTTGAATTCTCTGTGGATTCTAGTTATCAGATCTTTGTCAGAAACATAACCTGCAAAGATCATCTCCCATTCTGAAGGCTGTCCACCTGCTTTACTTACTGTGTTCTTGGCTATGCAAAATTTTTTAGTTTGATTAGATCCCAGTAATGGATTTTTGGTATTGCTTCAATTGCTCAGGGGGTCTCCTCATAAAATATTCTCCCGGGCCAATTTCTTCAAGTGTTTTCCCTGCACTCTCTTATAGTATTTTTATAGTTTCATGTCCTAAGTTTTTGTTTGTTTGTTTGTTTGTTTGTTTTTTGAGACAGAGTCTCACTTTGTTGCCCTCAGTAGAGTGCCGTGGGGTCACAGTTCACAGCAACCTCAAACTCTTGGGCTTAAGTGATTCTCTTGCTTCAGCCTTCCAAGGAGCTAGGACTACAGGTGTTCACCACAATGCCCAGCTATTTTTTGGTTGTAGTTGTCATTATTGTTTGGCAGGCCTGAGCTGGGTTCAAACCCGCCAGCTCTGGTGTATGCAGCTAGTGCCCTAGCCTCTGAGTTACAGGCAACAAGCCTCGTGTCTTAAGTTTAACTATTTTATCCAGTGAGAATCAATTTTTGTTAGTGGTGAAAGGTAGGGGTCCAATCTCAGTCTTCTATAGGTTGCCAGCCAGTTCACTCAGCACCATTTGTTAAATAGGGGGTCTTTCCCCCACTGAAAATTTTGGATTGGCTTGTCAAAGTTCAAATGATGGCAAGTAGCTGGGTTCATCTCTTGGTTTTCTATCCTGGTCCATAAAAATACCTCTCTGTTTTTGTTCCAGTACCAGGCTGTTTTGATCACTATACAATTATAGTATAGCCTATAAATAAATAGGCTTGTTAAATAAATAACCCTTCTTATTTCAGTGATTGATATAGGTCTATTCACGATTTCTGATACTTTCTGGTTGAGTCTAGGAATGTGGTATGCTTCAAGGTATTGGTCCACTTCTTTCAGATTTTCATATTTCGAGGAATAGAGTTTCATGTAGTAATCATGGAGAATTTTTTTGAATTTCTGAGATTTTTGTGGTTATTTCTCCTTTACCGTTTCTGATAGACAATATTACTTTTACTTTTTTATTTTTCTTTTCTGTTTCTGGTTAGGTTGGCCAAAGGACAACAATGATCAGTTTTATTAATCTTTTCAAAAAACCAAGTCTGGTAATGTGATACCTACTGATTTGTTTTTTATTTCTGTGTAAAGTATTGGCTATTCAAGGTTTTTCTGATTCTATGTAAAACAAAGCACTATTTTTTCAAACTCTTTAAAGTATGACAATGATGCTTTAATAGGGATTGCACTAAATCTGTTATTGCTTTGGGTAAGTATGGACATTTTAACAATTTTGATTCTTCCCAGACATGAGCATGGTAGGTTTTTCCATTTGTTAACATCTACAGCTATCTTTTCTCAGGGTTTCATAGTTCTCTTTATAGAGATCTTTCACATCCTTTGCCAGGTAAATTCCCAAATATTTCATCTTCTTTGGCACTATTGTAAAAGGAATACAGTCCTTGACTATTATTTTCAGCTTAACTATTTTTGGCATATATAAAAACTACTGATTTGTAAGTATTCATTTTTTACCCTGAGACACTGCTGTATTCCTTAATCCCTTCTAAGAGTTTTGTAGTTGAGTCCCTGGGATTTTTCAGGTATAGGATCATATCATCAGTGAAGAGTGAAGAGTTTGATTCCCTCTCACCCAATTTGGATACCCTTGATCACCTGCTCTTGCCTTATTGCAATAGCTAAGACTTCTATTACTATGTTGAATAGCAGTGGAGACGATGGGCATCCTTGCCTAGCTCCTGATCCAAGTGGAAATGTTTTCAATTTTACTCCATTTAATATGATATTGGTTGAGGGTTTGCTGTAAATGGCTTGTATCAGTTGAAAAAATGTCCCTTCTATGTCTATTTTCTTAAGTGTTCTGATCTTGGAAGGATGCTGGATATTATCAAAAGCTTTGTCTGCATCAATTTAGGGAATCATAGGGCCTTTGTTTTTTGTTTTATTTATGTAATATATTATATTTATAGATTTGCATATGTTGAACCAAACGTGTAACTCTGGGAAAAAACACCCAGCTTGATCATGGTGTATAATAGTTTTGATGTGTTGTTGAATTCTGTTTGCTAAGAATTCTGTTTACTAAATATTCTTATTGAATATTTTTGCATTGGTATTCTTTAATGATATTGGTCTATAATTTTCTTTCTTTGTTGGATCCTTTCCTGGTTTGGTGATCAGGGTGATATTTGCTTCTTAGAATGTATTGGAAAGTATTCCTTTTTTCCCTATGCTTTGGAAAAGGTTGTATAATATAGATACTAGTTCCTCTTTAAAGGTTTGTTAGAATTTAGATGTGAAGTCATCTGGTCCCAGACTTTTCTTTTTTGGGAGATTTCATATTGTTGACGTTATTTCAGTGATTGATATAGGTCTATTCAAGATTTCCAATTCTTTCTGGTTGAGTCTAGGAAGGTGGTGTGCTTCCTGGTATTGGCTCATTTCCTTCAGATTTTCATATTTCTAGGAATAGAGTTTTTTGTAGTAATCATTGAGAATGTTTTTGAATTTTTGAGGTGTCTATGGTTATTTCTCCTTTAACATTTCTGATAAGATGATATTAGAGATTTTACTTTTCTGTTTCTGGTTAGGTTGGCCAAAGGACAACAATTATCAGTTTTATTAATCTCTTCAAAAAAACAACTTTTTTTTTGTTGACCTCCTGAATGATTCTTTTGTTTTCAAGTTCATTTAATTCTGCCCTAATTTTAGTTATTTCTTTTCTTTTGCTGGGTTTGAGGTTGGAATGTTCTTCCTTTTCCAGTTGCTTAAGATGATCCATTAATTTGTTGGCGTCCTCTTTTCTTGATGAAGGCTTCCAATGCTATAAAATTCCCTCTTAGGACTGCCTTTGCAGTATCCGACAGGTTTTGATAATTTGTGTCTTCATTATTATTTTGTTCCCAAAGTTTGGTGATTTCCTGCTTAATCTCATCTTTCACCCTGCTGTCGTTCAGCCTAAGATTAGTTTCCATGACTTTGTCTGAGTATTATGATTACTGCTGCTGTTGAGTTTAACTTTTATTCTATGGTCATCTGAGAAGATACAAGGAATAATTTCTCTTCTTTTAAATTTGCTGAGGTTAGACTTGTGTCCTAAGATATGATCAATTTTGGAGGATGTTCCATAGGCTGATGAGAAGAATATATATTCAGTTTAATTAGGATGAAATGTTCTGTAGAGGTCTGTTAAGTCCATTTTCTCTAGGGTTAGGTTTAAGTCTACTATTTCTTTGTTTAGTTTCTTCTTGGAGGATCTATCCAAAACTGTGAAAGGGGTATTTAAATCCCCACCTATTATAGTGTAGGAAGCTATCAAGTTTTTCATATACATAAGGGTTTGCTTTATAAATTGAGGAGCATTCTTGTAGGGTGCATAAATGTTAATTATCAAAATCTCTTTATGTTTGGTGTTTCCCTTGACAAATATGTAGTGACCATCCTTTTCTCTCTTTATCTTTGTTGATTTAAAGCCAATTGTATCTGCAAATAAAATTGCAACCCCTTTTTTCTGATTTCCATTTGCCTATATTATAGATGATCATCCCTTCACCCTGAGTCTATTTTTATCCTTTGAGATAAAAAGATGGGATTCCTATATGCAGCAGATATCTGGTCTGAGTTTATGTATCCTGTTAGCCAACCTGTGCCTCCTTAGAAGACAATTGAAACCATTCACATTAATTAAAATAATTGATAAGCCTCGTAGTGTTTTGAGTGTTATATTTTTTTAATGTCCAGTGGACATTTTTTATCCTTTTACCACTTTAGAAGTTGGGTTTTGTTCAAAAATTTCTGAGTGAGTTTACCTTGGTGGTAGAGCATTGTGCTGGTCATTGTGGAGGATGGATCTGAGAATATCCTAGAAAGCTGGTTTAGTTATGGTCAATTTCTTCAACATGTCTATGTCATTAAAGTATTTGATTTCTCCATCACAAATGAAACTCAGGTTAGCTGGATATAGGATCCTAGGCTGAAAGTTGTTTTGTTTTAGGAGATTGAAGACTGATGGCCATCCTCTTCTGGCTTAAAATGTTTCAGCTAAAAAATCTGCAGTCATTCTGATTTTTTCTCCCTTTGTAGGTGATGCTTTTCTTACATCTGTCTGCTTGCAGAATATCCTCCTTCATCTTAACTTTGGCAAAGTTAATCACAATGTGTCTAGGAGATTTATTTGGATTGAGTCTTGCTGGGGTTTTGAAACTGTTTGCTATCTGAATTTCTGTATTTCTTGCCATGCATAGGAAATTCTCCTACATAATCTCTTAGAGTAGAGCATCTGTACCTTTAGGACCATCCTTTTCTTCAGGAATTCCTGTAAGATGAATGTTTGATCTTGTGGAGTGATCCCACAACTCTCTCTTTGCTCTCTATTTGTCTGCCTTTTTGAGTGTGTGAGAGTGCTCAAAAGCTTTGTCTTCAGTTTCAGAGATCCCTTCTTCTGCCTGCTCAACTCTATTACTGAGGGATTCTAGTGTATTTTAAAGCTCCTCAAATAACTTTTTCATTGCCTTGAGCTCTGCTATCTCTTTTCTCATTAGGGTCCATTTCTTTGGTGACTTTGCTTTGAATTCATTAATTTCGTGAGACAACATCAGAACTACTCTTTGGATTTCAATTTCTAAGTTTTCTTCCATTCTATTCATCTTATTTGCCATCCATATTCTGAATTCCATTTCTGACATTTCAGCCATTTGTTTATACATGCTATCTTCCATTATATCTCCCATGTCTTTCCTTGGGGTAGGATGGTGAGAGATCTACTCTGGTTATTCATGTTGCCAGAGTTCGTTGGTTACACACCATGTTTTTTTCCACTGTTTGGTTATTAGACCTGGTTGCCTGAGACCGAATTGGGGTTCCCAGGTGGTAGATATAATAGCCCCTTACCAAAGATCTAGGCTTTGTCATTGTGGCTTATCCCCTAGACCTTACAAAGGCCTCTTTCAGAGTTTTGGCCGGAGAGTCTGAGGACCTACTTGGTGAGATAGAGCAAGCTAGCTCTGTTTTGGTATCAGTCAACCTCTACCCTATCCTAAGAATACACAGTACTAGGTTTACATTTCAGCTGTGGAGAGATACAGACAGCCGCAGTGCCCCACCCCCACCCTTCAGTTATTTTCCACTACAGAACTTCGAAGGTCAACCTCAGAGTGTCCCTGCATGGACAACCACAAACACTAGTTCCAATCAAATTGTCTCAGGCAGTACAAATCCTGTTCAACAGAGAGGGCTCCAATGGTCTGCAACAGCACAACTGAAGCCACATGTCTACACCCCCATCTGCCAGACTCAGTCCACACTGATATTCGCTTCTCTGCTTGCTGGCCTCCCAATTAGCTGGGACTACAGGCACTCGTCACAATGCCCAGCTACTTTTTTGTTGTAGTTGTAGTTTTCATTGTTTAGCAGGCCCCGGCCAGGTTTGAATCTGCCAGCCCCAGTGTATACGGCTGGAGCCCTAGCTGCTGAGCTACAGGCACTGAGCCCTTTTATGGTTTAATTGACAGATAAAATTATATGTAATCATGTACAATATGATATTTTAAAAAAATACAGTGACTAAATCTAGGTATTTAATATATGCATTACCTCACATAGTTATCATCTTTGTGAAGAGGATATTTTACATTACTCTTACAGCATTTTTCAAAAGTACAATATAGTGGACCCTTGAACAACATGGTTTTGAACTGCATGGGTCCACTTATACACAGATTTTTTTCTGCCTCTGTCACTCTGAGAAAATAAAACCAACCCTTCTTCCTCTTCCTCCTCAGCTTAGTCTACATGTAGATAATGAGGATGAGAAGCATTATCGTGACCCATTTTCACCTAATAGTAAATATATTAATATTTCCTCTTATGATTTTCATAATAACATTTTCTATTCTCTAGTTTTATTTATTGTAAGAATGAAGTATACAATACATATAACATACTAAATATGTGTTAATTGACTGTTTACATAATTAGTAAGGCTTCTAGTCAACAGCAGACTATTTGTACATAAGATTTTAGGGAGTATAATTATATGTAATTTTCAACTGCATAGGTGCTCAGTACCCCTATCCTCCATGTTGATCAAGAGTCAACTGTATATTGTTAAAAATAGTCACCATAGGCCAGGCACAGTGGCTCACACCTGATTCTAGAATTCTGTGAGGTTGGGGTAGGAGGTTTACTTAAGTTTGTGAATTTGAAACCTGCCTGAGCAAGAGCAAGATATCATCTCTAGTGAAAATACAAAAATTAGCTGGGCCTTGTGGCATGTGCCTGTAGTTCAAGCTACTTGGGAGGCTGAGGCAGGAGCAGATCACTTGAACCCAGGAGTCTGAGGCTGCAGTGAGCTATGATGTTATCACAGTGCTCTTGATGGGCAAAAGAGCAAGAACCTGTCTTTAAAAAGGAAAAAAAAGATACCATGGTAAAATAGATCTCTTGAATTCCCCCCATTAACTGGCATTTTGTATCCCTTGACCATCATTTCCACAACTCTCACCAACCCAACCATCCCAGATCCCAGTCCTTGTAAAGCAATAAGCCACTCTCTACTGCTATGAGATCAACTTTTTTAGATTCTACTTAACTGAGATTATTTTGCTTTCTGTGCTTAGTGTATGTATGTGTATGTATATGTACATGTGTGTGTATATATATGTATACACACACATATACAAAATATATATATAATTATATATTATATATATATATATATATATATATATATATATATATTTTTTTTTTTTTTTTTTTTTTTAGGCAGTTTCTCAGTTTGTTGCCCTTGGTAGAGGGCTTTGGCATCACAGCTCACAGAAACCTCAAAATCTTGAGCTCAAGTGATCCTCTTGCCTCAGTTTTTCATTTTTAGTAGAGATGGGGTCTTGTGCTTGCTCAGGCTAATCTGGAACTCATAAGTTCAGACAATCCATCTGCCTCGGTGTCCCAGGATTATCGTGCCTGGCTCCCTTATTTTATTCAATGTAATTTCCTCCAGGTTTATCCCTATTGTTGAAAATGAAAGAATTTTCTTCTTCATAAGTGAATAATATTCTGTTTAATTACATATATTATGTTTTCTTTATTTATTCTACTATGAATATTTACATTGATTCCATACTTTGGCTATTGTGAATAATGTTACAACAAACACAGGAATGCAAATATGCTTCAACATACTGATTTCATCTCCATTGGATATGTTCCCTGGAATAGGTATTCTATTTTTAATCTCTTGAGGACTCTCTAATTCTTTTCTATAGTGGCTATGCTAATTTACTCTTCTGCCACAGTATACAAAAGTTCAGTATTCTCTGTATCCTCTACAATACTTACCTCTTTTTCCTGACAATCACCTTAAGAGTGAGATGATAGCTCACTGTAGTTTAATTTTGCCTTTCCCAAATAATTAGTAATGTGGAGCATATTTTCATATGCTGGCTGTCTGTACATTTTCTTTTGAGAATGTCTATTCAGATCCTCTGGTCATTTATTAATCAGGTTATTTGTTTTATGCTAATGAGTCAAGTTCCTTACATAGAGTATATTTTGAAAACTAATCCCTTATTGGTTCTATAGTTTGCAAATATTTTCTCCCATTTTATAGGTTATTTTTTCACTCCGGCAACTGTTTACTTTGCTGTGGAGAAGCTTTTTGGTTTGATGTAATCCTATTTGTCTATTTTTGCTTTTGCTGCCTGTGTTTTAAGAATCGTCATTGCCCAAATCTTTGCTATAAAGCTTTACTCCTATGTTTTCTTCTACTAGCTTTATAGTATCAGGTCTAAATTTAAGCACTTAATCCATTTTGAGATGATTTTTATTTTTCGTGTAAAATAATACCATTGTTCTAAGTGTGGATATCCAGTTTTCCAAACACTAGTTACTAAAAAAGACCACATCCTTTCCTCATGTGTGTTCTTGACACCCTTGTCAAAAATCCATTGGTTATAAATATGTGGATTAATTTCTGTGCTATCTTGTCTATTCCATTGGGCTATTTTTATGCCAGCATCACGCTTATAGGTTTGTAGCATATTTTGAAGTCAGGAATTGTGAGGCCTCTATCTTTTTTCTTTTTTGCTCAAGATTATTTTGCCTATCAGGGGTCTTCTGTGCTTCCATATATTTTAGAAATATTTAGTCTACTTCTGTGAAGAATGGCAATGGTATTTTAATAGGGATTGAGCTGAATCTATAGATCACCTTTAGTAGTACAAACATTTTAATAATATTAGTCTTCTAATCCATGATCATGGCATATCTTTCCCCTTATTAATGTTTTCTTTAATTTCTTTTATCTATTTTTTATAGTTTCAGTGTAGAGATTTATTCCTAAGTATTTTACTGTATAGCTATTGTGAGTGTGATTTATTTCATGATTTTTCAAATCATTTGCTCTTATTACAGTGTATAGAAATGCTACTGATTTTTGTATATTGATTCTTTACCCTGTAACTTCACTGAATTCATGTATTAGCTGTAATAGTTTTTTGGCAATGTTTTTAGGCTTTTATATGTATGATAATGTCATCTGTAAATGGGAACAACTTAATTTCTTCCTTTCCAATTTACATGCCTTTTATTTCTTTTTCTTGCCCAATTGCTCTGGGCAGGACTTCTAGTACTATGGAGAAGGAAGGAGAGAAAGTGATCATCCTTATCTGCTTCCAGATTGTAAAGGAAAAGTTTTCGAATTTTCCGCATTAAGTATGATATTAGCTATGGGTTTGTCATAAGTTTCATTCCTTCTAAACCTAATTTGACAAGTTTTTATCAGAAAAAAAAAGTTACCTTTGGTTAGATGCTTTTTCTACTTATATTGACATAATCATATAATTTTCCTTTTATTCTGTTAACACAATATATCATATTTATTGATTTATTAACTATTATTGAATACCTGGGATGAATCTCACGTGATCATGGGGAATGATCTTTTAAAATACTGTTAATTTTTTGCCAGGCGTGGCAGCTCACACCTCTACCTCTAGCACTTTAGGAGGCTGAAGAGAGTGGATTGCTTGAGCTCAGGAGTTCAGGGACCAGCCTGAGCAAAAGCGAGACCCCATTCCCTACTAAAATTAGCAAAAACTAGTTGGGCATTGTGTGGAGACACCTGTAATCCCAGCTATTTGGGAGGCTGAGGCAGGAGGATCACTCAAGGCTAAGAATTTGAGGTTGCTGTGATCTATGATGCCATGGCACTCTATCCAGGGTGACAGTGAGACTTTGTTTACAAAAAAATAAAATAAAATAAAAAACAATAAAGTACTGTTAATTTTGGTTTGCTAGTATTTTGGTTTAGATTTTTGCTTTTCATCAGGGACATTGTGCTTTCATTTTCTCTCATTTTTAGTGTTCAGGGTAAACCTGGGCTTATAAAATGAGTGTAACTTTTAGAAAGAGTTTGAGAAGAATTGGTATTAGTTCTTTATGTGTTTGATAGAATTCAGCAGTGAAGCCATTAGTCCCTGGGTTTTCTTTTGATGACTTTTTATTATCATTTATTATTATTATTATTTTATGTGGCTGATGCCCTAGCAGCTGAGCTACAGGCACCAAGCCAGAGACTTTTTATTATTGATTTAATCTCCTCACTCATTATTGCTCTGTTCAAATTTTCTATTTCTTAATTCAGTGTTGTAAGTTGCACATGTCCAAGTATTTATTCATGTCTTCTGGGCTATCCAATTTGTTGGGATGAAAGTGTTCATAATATTCTTTTATCATCATTTGTACTACTATTGTAGCAGTTGCAATATCTCCTTTTTCATGTCTAATTTTGAGTCTTCTCTTATTTTTTTCGTCTAATAAAGGTTTGTCCACACTTTTTACCTTTTCAAAAAACAAACTATTACTTTATTGATTTTTTATATTGTTTTTCTAGTTTCTATTTGTTTCTGTCTTCATGTTTATTATCTCCTTCTATTAAATTTGGCCTTAGCTTATTCTTTTTTTCTAAGTCTTTGAGGTGTATGGATAGGTTGTTAATCTTTCTTCTCTTTTGATGTAGTCACTTATCAGTATAAACTTCCCTCTTAGAACTGCTTTTTCTGTATTGCATAGGTTTTAGTATGTTGGGTTTCCATGTTTGTTTGTCTCAAGAAACTTTTTCATTTTTCTTTTAATCTCTTCATTTATTTGCTGGTTGTTTAGAAGCATAGTGTTTAATTTACTTCTTTTTGTCAGTTCTCTGAAGTTCTTCCTTCTATTACTGATTTCTAGCTTTATACCACTGTGGTCTAAAAAGAAACACTTGAGACATTTCAATCTTCTTGAATTTTTTAATACTTGTTTTGAGACATAACATATAAACTATACTGGAGAATGTTCCAAGGGCAGTTGAGATGTGTGTTCTGCAGCCATTGGATGAAATGTTCTTTATATGTATGTGAGGTCTATTTTGTCTAGAGTGTAAAGAGTGATGTTGCCTTCTTGATTTTCTGTCTGGATTATCTATCCATTCCTGTAAATGGATGTCAAAGTCCCCTACTATTATTAGATTGCAGCCAATCTTTTTTGTAGATGTTGTTAAGGAATAGTCCAGTTACAATCTTATGCATATGCATATCCACATTTACCATTTGTTGAAAAGACTGCCCTTTTCCCATTGAATGTTTTTGGTACCCTTATCAAAAATTACTTGATATATATCAAGTATATATATATATCAATATAGAAGTTTATTTTGGGGGCTAAAGATTTTATTTCATTGGTTTATACATCTGTCTTCATGCCAGTTCCATGCTGTTTTGATTGTTGTAGCTTTCCAAGGAGTCTGGAACTCAGTAAGCGTGAGCCCCATCCAGCTTTCTTCTTCTTTTGTGGATTGTTTTGGCTTTTCAGGAACCCCTGAGATTGCAAATTAATTTTATGATGAATTTTTCTATTTCTGCAGAAAACATGAATGGGACTTAGACAGGAATTTCAATAATTCTATAAATCACTTTGAGTATTACTGGCACTTGAACAATGTCATGTCTTCTAACCCACGAACATAGGATTAAATTCCAATTATTGCTGTCTTTAATTTGTTCAGCAATATTTTACTGTTATCATCACACACGTCTGGCTTTACTGTATGTGTAAAGTGTATGAGTGTTAACATATTGCACTGATTTATGTATTATCACTGTAACTGGAACACAGAATAGCTTCCTGACCCCAAGAAATCCATTGTGCTGTCCCCTGACAGGGAAGTCTAACTGTCCTCACCCATAATCCCTGGTCACCACTACTCTGTTATTTATCACTGGAATTTTATCTTTTTGAGAATGTTAAAAAAAAAAAAAAAAAAAAGGAAAAAGAAAACAAAACAAAACAAAAGTAACATGTGGCTTTTTGATATGAAATTTAATGGTCATAATAATGTCTTTGAAATTCATCCAAGTAATAAGCTTGGTCTATAAGTTCACTCTTTTTTTCTGCTCAGTATTATTCCATCTTTGAAGCATATTTTGTTAAACCATTTATCTACTGAAGGATATTTGTGTTTTCCCAACTTTTGACTATCACAAACAGAGCTGTTATGAACAATCACCAACAGGTTCTCTATGAATCTAAGTTTTCATTTTTCTCCAGAAAATATCCAGAAGTTGGATTAAGGGTTTGTTTAATAAGAAACTTTCAAACCCATTAACCATCATTTTAAATTCTCAAAGCCATGGATGACAACCATGGGTGAGATGACCAGTTGCTCCATATTCTCATCAGCACTTAGTATTATCAGTATTTTTTATTTTAGCAATTCTCATATTTATGTAGTATTATTTCACTGTGGTTTTAATTTACATTTATTTAATGGCTAAATGATGCTATCTTTTCATGTGCTTAGTTCAAATCTAATATCATTATCGTAAAAATATATTTTTAGTCACTTTTAAACAAGTTGCTTGTTTGCTTACTATTGACTGTTTCTGAGATTTTTTTCTTTACCATTGGTTTTGAACAGTTTGGATATGCTGTTCCATGGTATTTTTTGTTTATGTTGATTCTGCTTGTGGTTACCTAAATTTCTTGGATATTAGGATTTGTAGTTTTCAAAATATTTGGTCATTATTTTTTCAAATATAAAATAACACATACACACACGTGCTTCTACCCACCCCACCACTTTCATTTGAACGCTAAAGACTATGCAGATTAAGCTGCTGGATTTGTCACATAGGTACCTACATTTATTTAGTCTTTTTTTCTTCTGCTTCAGTTTGGAAAGATACTGTTTTATATCTTCAATTTCACTATTATTTTCTTAATTAGTATACTGTATGCTGTTCAACCCATCAAATGAACCATTTTAGATTTTTGTTTTTGAGTTTTCAGATTTCCATTTGTTTGGTTTTTACATTTTCTAAGTCTCTCCACACTGTGTTTACGTTCTACTTTAAATATACAAATATCTTTATAATAGCTGACAATCTCTATCTTTTCAACCCTTGGTCCTTGTAAATTTTTGGAAATGTTTATCAATTAATTTTCCTTTCAGTCATGTGCTTTAGTTTATTCTTTAATCTAATGTCTAATAATTTATTTGTATGTTGTATACTATGAATATGACATTGGTAAATATTTGTATCTTACTGTATTCTTTTAAAATGTGTTAAGACTTTGTTCTCACACAGTAAGTCTCTGATGAAAGAATTGGATTGTTTGAGGCCTATTTTGAAGGTTTTTTTTTTTTTTTTTTTTAAGACAAGAATATATCTAGAGTATTATTTACTCTAGAAATAAATGAACACTACTAATTATGTGTTCCCCTTCTGGACTCTCTACTCACCCCCAGGAAACCAATCAGGACTGACCACTCTGGCTAGGGAGGGAGAACTTTCCCCTCAGTTAGCTCTGAAAAATTTTCACTTTGAAGGTCCCTGTTTATATTTTACCCATTCTTGCGGAATTTCTCCCTATATATGTGTAGCTCCAAGGATTCAGGGTTCACGGGACTCACATGCAGATTTCTCAATCTATTTTACTATATTGCTTCCTTTTCTATAAAGCCCTGAACCACAACTACTTGAACTCTAATCACTGTCTCTTCAATTTAGCAAGATTATGTGAATTACTTGATACAACTTTTTTTGCACCACAATCCAAAATGTGCCTCCAGGCAAAATTTCAAAGAAATCATAGATCTCTACTCAATTATTTATTTTCTTAAGTTAGCTGAGGCCTATCAGTCAATGTATAAAAACTGGCAATTCATACATTTAGTCTAATTTTCTAGCGGTTACTATTGGAGAATAAATTTACTCCTTGTTATTCCATAATGAAGAGGAGGAAATCACACTTTTAAAATTTTCCTTCAAAATACTGTCATATTGTCTCTTTTTTGCTGTTCCCCTCAATAACCTACACAGAACCTTATATTCAACACAGACTATGAAGCAAGTTTTAACCTACACTAAAGACTGGCATTATTATTTCATGGTATTAGTTTGATCTCCCCATCTTTGAAGCACTGACATGGTAGGACAGTGTCTTAAATGTTTAAAGTAAAATCCTTAACAGTATACAATACACTATGTAACAGATATTCAAAGACGTTCAGATCTTCTCATTAGATAATAACCTCTAATTAAAGGCAATCCAGTTATTGCCTTCAGTTGCTGAAGCGCTGGATGCCAATGTTGAGTCAGCTGATATAGCTAATCAATTAATCATCTTTTTTTATCTTGTTGATTCATATACAAATCTTTCTTATTTTAAATATCATTACTGAAGTATCACTTCTTTGCTTGAAGTTATATTGTACTATAATCTTGATATTTTGACAGCCCAAATAACTTAGGTACTAAAAAACCTTCAGTTAGCTATTTGAAACTTATGAGATCTTTTACAAAATGTCGTTTAACTACCACATTTGTAATGATTCAAGTGATACCCAATCATATGCCAAAAATAATTTATGAATAATTAAGGTAGATTGTTTTAAATTGTTTATAAAATATTTTATTAGGTTAAAAATGGTTCATTTTAAATTGCTGTTTAAGATTCAGCAAAATAGATTAAGTATTTTTCTTTTAATGTGAAAGTGGATCATTTACAAAAACTTAAGATATTAGAAAAAAACTTGTGTATGTTTGTAAAATTTTCTTAAAGTGTTAGTGCCATTTTCTTAAAATAAAATAACTAGTAACAACTCTTGGAATTATGGATACATACTACTGGTTAAGCAGACATTATGCAAAGAACAGAAAATGATACCTAACAAAATTTAACAAGATTCATCAAAACTAGTCATCAAATTCAGGAAAAGAAATGCTTTCTGCAGTCAATGAAGTTCAATGATTGCAATAAAGCACTAAATTTTGAACAGCTACACATTTATACCAGGTGTTTGATGCTCAGCTTTTTTAAAAAAAGAAATTTGTCTTTCAAAGCAAAGGTATTAAGAAGAACTAGTATTCAAACATCATGTAATAAATACAAAATAGAAAAAAATAACTTGTTATAACCATTTATTAATGAAAAGCTTGTAAGTGCTTAGAATGGAAAGGAACTACCGATGGTTCTAGACTTACAGTGGGCTTATGTCCCCTATCCCATAAGTGAAAAATACCATAGGTTAAAAATTCAAGCAATCATTTAATACACTGAACTAATCAATCAACTATGCCACTGTAGCAATGTATCGACCATCATATATTAGCCTAGCCTATCTTAAAAGTGCTCAGAAAACTTACCTGGACAAATTCATCTAACACAATGGATATTTTATAGGAACATGTTGAATGTCTCCTATAATTTATTGAATGCTGTACTGAAGTATGGTTTCTACTAAACATGTATTACTTTTGTACCATCATAAAATCAAGCAATCATGTCAAACCATCTTAAGGACCATCTGTATAGAAATCACATGAGATTAATAAGCTACACCATCATATAGTGTAATAACCATAGCCAATTCAATGAAAAAAAATGTTATTGATGTATCTAAGTTTAATTCTTGATGTATCTAAGTTTAATTCTTTTGATGATGCCATTATCTATTATCCTAGGACTGGGGGTAGCAAACTGTGGCCTATGGGCCAGATGCACCCTGTCATTTGGTTTTGTAGGGCCAGGAAATTAAGAACAAATTTTGTATGTGTAAAGGGTTGAGAAAAAAAACAACACAAAAAACAAGGAATATGTGATAGATGGTCTTTGACCAACAAATAATCTAGAACTTAAAAAAAAAAAAAAGTTCGCAAACCCTTGTTTTACAATATTTTTGGAGTTCTGAAACATTAGGAAAATAAAGTGAAGCACTATATTTGTAAAAGGAAAACTTGCAGCATTTGCAAAGTCGTTATAAACAAAAACATTAAATATAAAAATCTTCTGTAAAAGTTACTTATAATTCCATTTTGTTAGACATAAAATTTATGAATACAGAGTTTCTCTAACTTCCTATATGAGTTAATTCAGGAAAGACTGTGAAAATAATTATTCACTGAAAAAATTGGAACATTTTCCTTTCATGTAACAGACTTCATTCAATTTGTTTTTATTAATCAGATCTGCATGATAATTATCCATCTTAGTTTGCACAAGGTCAAATAGACCAATGAGATATATAAAATTGGATTCTGTTACATTTACAAAAGAAGTAAATAAATTTTCTGTGTTCTTAAGAATGACTTTCAAATATAATCTACCCCTAATATACAACTTCTTCCAAAGTATTTTCCATTAGATTGTTTGGCTTAGTTAAGTTCCCTTTCCATTTTTCCTTTCAGATAACACAATCATGTAGAGCACTGTAAACTCAGTCAAGCTTGTATAAAAGTTGGAACTATAATTACATGAAGTGTTTTGTAAAAGATCTCCGAGTCAGTAAACACAACCACAGTAAGGGATTTGCATTGCTAATCAATGTAAAGTTTGACTGAAGGTGTGATAAAAGTTAGGTGATGATTTTACCTCATCATCTCCCCAAAGTGATAGAGAAACTAATCATATATAAAATATTTTAAATAGATTTCAAAATTCTAGCAGAATTAGCAAAACTAAAACTGAAAATGCAAAACTGTTAGCATCAAAAGAATTTTTTTCACCAACAGTATTGAATGACAATTTGACTAAAAAAAAATCTCTCATATAAAAATGGTAAGAAGTTAAACTTACCCACCTTACTACTGCAATTCTACCAATCTATCATGTTCTTTAATAAATTTTATCTGTCACTGTTCTCTTTAATATTGTAGCCAATTCTTTTCTCTCACACACTCTTTAAGTGATATTACATTGCAATTCAGAATGGTAAAAATGAAACTGATACTATATAATAGCTCACAGTATAACAAAATTAGAAGGAATATGATGAAATGCCATAGAGTTGGAAAAAATAAGTATTGTTTTAGAGTTTGGTAATGATCCTTTATACCTTTTTATCCCTGACAGTCAAACATAGAACAAACAAGATTAAGCACGTTTATTATATATGAGTTTGACAACAACCTAGTATCAGTTAAATAAAATCACATTTACTATTTTTTACTTTTTATTTTAATAAAAAGTAATTTAGTAATAGAAAATAATCCCATAAATAATCCTATAATGCAATTCTCATTAGTTACATATATGATACTTCCCTATAGAGAAATAATTTTCAACCTAATTTTACAATATAAAAAGTTTTGAATTTTTTAATATAATGATTGCAGAATATTTCAAATAATTCAGTTCATAGATTTATTCTAACCAATTTGAAGTTTTAGATATAATTGCCCAACAGTATGATTTTTTTTTCAGGAATGAGATATTAGCTATATCAATTTTAAATATTTTATTTTAAAACTTATATAACAGACTTTGAATTCAAAATAGCATTGCAAAGGGATATTATAACAATAGTTGAATGAACTATCTTTTTTCTCAAAAAATTATTTCAAAATAGAAAAAAACATAAAAGTAGTACATATGTTAATACTGCTATCAAAGGAAAGAAATGAAACTATAGGAACTTATATGATTAAATATTTTTTGAAGCTTTACAATGTAATTTTACTTGCTTAATAACTTTATCACAAGACTATATTATTCCTGAAGATTTTGGCTACATTTCGTGCAAATATTAACAAAATGCTTTTATTTAGAGGCAAAGCTGTCATATATACTATTGCAATAATTTCCTCAAAAATGTTGGAGAAATAAGAGCATGTTATTTCATTATTTTTAGCTCATCAGAAAATCAGAATAATATCCAGCTATAGAAGAGATGTGGCAAAATATAGGACTTAAGCAATGACGTTATACTTGGCAAAAGAAACAAAAAGTACATGTAACTAGACTAATCTTTTGTAAGGGCCACATAGTAAATGTTTTACACTTTTGTGGACTATATGTTTTCTATTGGAATCAATCAATTATGCCATTATAGCAATCTAGAAAATACATACAATAATGGCTTACTTGTATTACAATAAAATTTCATTTTCAAAAACAGGTGGTTGCTGGATGTGGCTGCTTGGTCAGAGTTTGCTGAAACCTGCGGTAGGCCACAATATAAGGGTGATCAACACCCTTATCAACACCTGGTTTAAGAGATACAGGCACACCTCAGAGACACTGCAGGTTCGGTTAGACACCACTGCGATGAAGCAAGTCAGACAAATTTCCTGCTTTTCCAGTATGTGTAAAAGTTAGGTTTACACTACACCGTAGTCTACTAAAAATGTAATAGCATTATACCCCAAAATTCAATGTACTTACCTTAATTGAAAGAGTCTTTGTTGCTAAAAAATGCCAACACACAGACAGTGAACACATGCTCTTGGGAAAAGGTGCCAACAGACTCACAGGGCTGTCACAAACTTTCAATTTGGTAACCTGGGGTCTCCAAAGTGCAATGAGTGAAGCACAATAACAGAAGTATGCTTCTGTATGAACTTTAGTGTTACAGCACCCCTATCATTCCTGTAGATTCAAGAACTAATGTAAATTTCTCATCTCTACTCACATTTTATACTTTTTTGACGTAATGAATGTATCCCTAAATAAGACAGCATCCTTAGCCATGAGTTAATCTTTTTTGGTAAATATTAATTTGAGAATTCTATTTCACTACTGCACATTACATTATAACCATATAATTTACCTATTTTTCTGTTAATATATAAATTTAGGTTGTTTCCAGTATGTTCTTGGTTAAAAATACTATTGTTACAAGTACTTTATGTCTCTGTTTGTATATACATACAAAAATTATTCTAAAGAAATAAAAGTGCTGAGTCAGTATATGTTTGCAAATTCAACTTTATTAGATAATGCAAAATTATTCCTCAAAATGATTGCAACAATGTACACTCCCACTGCCTGATTCTACACCTTTCTTAACACGTGGTTCTTAAGCATAAATTTTATACCAATTAATAGGTGTTAAATTATTTCATTTTGGTTTTATTATTCATTTACATAATTGCAAATAAGGCTGAAGTTTTTTTCTACATGTTTATTGACCACTTCTATTTTCTCATCTGAAAATAACTGTTTTTGTGTGTGTATGTATGATTTTTTTTTGCCCATTTTTCAATAGAGTTGTGGTTTTCATATTGACCTGTGGGAGTTTTTTTCTTTCTTTTTTTTTTTTTTAAATCCAGGTATCAACCATTATTGATTATCAGTATTAAAAGTATCTATCTTTCTAGTCTGTGGAGAAATGTTACACTTTTATTAAAAATGTAGTAAAATACACATGACACAAAAATTACCATCTTATCCATGTTTAAGCATACAGTCAGTAATGTTAAGTACTGCAATCTCTCTCTATATATATTAATATCTATCTTTCCAGTCTATGGGCAAACATTTCACTTTTATTACAATGTAATAATAAAATACATACCTATATACTCGAGTATAAGCTGAGTTTTTTTGGCACAAAATTTGTGCCGAAAAACCCGAACTCGGCACAAAACCCGGCTTATACTCGAGTATATAGGTATAACATAAAAACGACCACTTTAACCATTTGTAAGCACAAAGTTCAGTAGTGTGAAGTATGTTCACATTTTGTGTACCTTTAGAAAGCTTTTAGCTTGCAAAACTGAAACACAATACCCACTCAACAATTCCCCATTTTCCACCATCCATAGTCAATGGCAAATACCATTCTACTTTCTGTTTCTATGAATTTGACTACTCTAGACAACTAATGTGAATGGAATTATACAGTAATTTTCTTTTTGTGACCTGTTTATTTCACTTATGAGAATGTCCTCAAGGGCACAGCCCTGTGGGCAGCATGTAGCAGAATTCCCTTCCTTCCTAAGACTGAACAGTATTTACTATGCATACACATTTCCTTTATTCATCCACTTGATGGATACTTGAGTTGCTAATGCTGATATGAACAGAGGCCATAAATATATCTTAGAAACCTTGCTTTAAAGTATTGTATATATATATATACCCAGGAGAGAAACAGCTGGACCACATGATAATTCTATTTTTAACTCTTTGAAGAAATGCTATATTGTTTTCTATACTGGCTGTTCCATTTTGCATGCCCACTAGTAGTACACAGGATCTACAAGTCTCTCTATATGTGACAATGTTGGTTATTTTCTTTATTTTTTAATAATAGGAATCCTAATGAGTGTGATATGATATCTTGTGCTTTTTGACTATATCATTTTTAAATTGGGTTATTTCTGGTTTTGTTGTTGAATTGTATGCATTCTTATATATTCTGAATACTAAGCCTTGAACAGATATTTGCAAATATTTTCTCTGTTTCTACAGGGTGCCTTTCACTCTGTTGATTGGATCCTTTGAAACACAGAAATTTTAAATTTTTCTGTAGTCCAATTGATGTAATTTTGCTTTCTGTCAGTGATTTTGACCTTATACCCAAGAAATTATTGCCAAATCCAGTATCTTGAAGCTTTTTTCCTATGATTTTTTTTCTAAGTGTTTTAAAGTTTTAGGTCTTATGTTTAGGTTTTTGATGAATCTTGAGTTGGTTTTCACATAGAAAGTTATCCAAGTGCCTAATCACTATTCTCTTGCTTATAGATATTAAGTTTTCTTCACAGCATTTGTTGTTAAAACAGTTTTAACCCCATTGAATGGTCTCAGCATCCACGTTAAAAACCATTTGACTGTATATTTGTATGCAAGAGCTTTTGTCTGGTCTAGAGATTTATTTGTTCAATATGTCTGTCTTTATGAACAGACAGTACTACACTGGTTTGATGACTGCCACCCTGTAGTAAATTTTGCAATCAGGCAATGTGAGTCCATCACCTTTGTTCTTCCTTTTCGAGACTTCGTTGGTTATTTGGAGTACCTTGATTTCCATGTGAATTTTAGGATGGGTTTTATTATTTACACATAAATAATTGGTCGACTGAGACGATCATGTAGTTTTCTTTCCTTCTTTCTGTTAATGTGGTCCACTATATTACTCAATTTTTATACATTGGATTATCCTTACATTCCAGAAATAAATTTCACTTGGTTATGGTGTATAATACTTTTAATACACTGCTGAATTCAGTGTGCTAGTATTGTGTTGATAATATCCACATTCAGATTCTTAAGCGATGTTTGTTTTGTGTTAATTTAGAGGCTTTGATTTCAGTATCCACAAAATGAGTTTGCAAGTCTTTCCACTTCAATTTTTTGAATGAGTGTGAAGTGGACGGCTGTTACTTATTCTTAACATTGGGAAGAATGCCCGAGGGAAGTCACTTAATCCTGGACTTTTCTTTCTTAAGAGATTTTGAGTATTGATTGGATTTCCTTACTTCTTGAAGATCTGTTTTTAAAGTTTCTTCATGATTAAGTCTGGGTAGGTTGTGTGTTTCCAGGAATTTATTCACTTCCTCTAGTTGTCCAATTTGTTGGTGTTCAACTGGTTATTGTATTCTCTTATAATGAATCCTTTTAATTTATGTGGCATCAGTTTTCATGTCTCTTTTTTTCTTTCTGATTTTATTTATTAGGTGATTCCCTCTCATCCCATAGTTTTGGTATGTTTTGTTTCAGTTTCATGTGTCTTATAATTTTTTTAAATTTCTCCTGTGATTTCTTCCTTGACCTATTATTTATAATATGTTGTTTAATTGCCACATAATTGTAGATTTTCTGAATTTCCTCCAGCTATTGATTTCTAGTTTCATTTCATTGGGATTAAAAAAAAAACCTTGTAAGATTTGAATTATTTTAAATGTATTAAGGCTTGTTTTGTGAATGAACACATGGCTTACCCTACAGGATGCTCCATGTACACTTGAGAAAAATGTGGATTCTATTGTTAAGTGTTCTATATATGTCTGCCAGGTTCCACTGATCTATAGTTATCTACTTCCTGACTGACTTGGTGTATGGCTCTTTTATCCATTATGGAAACTGGGATATGAATGTCTCCTACTAGTAGGGTAAATCTTTTCCTCCCTTAAATTCTATCAGTATTTCCTGCTATAACATTTGATATTTGGTGCAAATAAATTTATAACTGCTCCATCATTTTGGTGAGTTGACCTTTTTATCCTTATCTATGGTCTTCCTTTGTCTAGTGTAACAGCTATGGCTTAAAAGTTTATTTTTTCTTACATTAGTATAGTTATATCTGCTGCTTTGGTTACTATTTGAATGTAATATCTCTTCACACCTTTTCACTTTCATTCTAAGCAAGTGTGTGTGTCCTTAGAATTAAAGTGAGTCTCTTAGAGACAGTGCATAGTTGGCTCCAGATTTTTTATCCAGTCAGTCAATCTATGCCTTTTGATTGGGGATTTAATCCATTTAAATTTTTTTATTATTATTTTTTAACCTGGCTGTATGACTATGTCTAAAAATTTTTTCAGATTAATGTAATGGTTAACCTATGATTAGGTTACAGTGTCTGTATTTGTTATGAAAAGTCCAAGTTGTACTTGAGTTCTTCACCCAGGGCATGTACCATATACCCCTACATTGTACGTGTTAGGTGGGAGCTTACTGAGCCCTCTCCCACTCCTTCTTAAATTTAATTGTTTTTACTCTCACATGGGCCTTTAGTTGTTCATCTATTAGTTTCAACCTACTATTGAGTACATGAGACACTTGTTTTTCCATGAGATACTTTACTAAGAAGAATGTTCTTCAATTCCATCTAGGTAAATACAAAAGATATAAAATCTCCATTTTTTATGGCTGAATAGTACTCCCTGGTGTACACGTTCCACAGTTTGTTAATCCGTTTATGGGTTAATGAGCAATTGGGTTGTTTCCACTTCTTTGTGGCTGTGAACTGAGCTGCTATAAATACTTGAGCGCAAATGTCCTTATGATAAAATGATTTTTTTCTTTTGGGTAGATACCTCGTAATGGGGCTGGAGCATCAAATGAAAGGTATATTTTTAGCTCTCTGAGGATTCTTCATACTTTTTTCCAAAAGGCTGTTATTAGTTTTCAATACCACCTACAGCATGTTAAGCACTTGCGTTAAGCACTTGCTTCTTTCCGTAGTCTTGTCAACATCTGCAGCTTTAAGATTTTGTGATATGGGCTATTTTCACTTGGGTTAGGTGACACCTCAAGGTGGTTTTGATTTGCATTTCTCTGTTGCTTAGGGATGAAGAACATTTTTTCATGTGTTTGTTGGCCATTCTTCTGTCTTCTTAAGAGAAAGTTCTGTCCATTTCTCTTGCCCAGTGACTGGGTTGTTTGCTCTTTTCTTATTGAGATGCTTGAGTTCTCACTGGATTTTGGTTATTACGCCTTTGTCAGATTTGTAACATGTGAATATCTTCTCCCATTCTGAAGGCTATTTGTTGGCTTTGTTTAATATGTCTTTACCTGTACAGAAGATTTTAAGTTTGATCACGTCTCCTTTGTTTATTTTTGATGCTGCTGCAATTGCCAATGGGGTTCTCTTCATAAAATCTTTCCCCAGGACTATATCATTAAGAGTCCCCACATTTTCCTCTAGAGTTTTCATCATGTATGTCTTAAATTTAAATCTTTCATCTAGTGTGAGCCAATTTTTGTTAAGTAGTGAGAGGTGCAGGTACAATTTCAGTCTTTTACAAATGGCTACCCATTTATTAAATAGGGATTATTTCTCCCAGTGTATGTTATTGTTTGTTTATCAAAGATCAAATGGTGACACGAGGCTGGTTTCATCTCTAGGTTTTCTACTCTGTTCCACAGATCTATGCCTCTACTTTTCTGCCAATACAATACCATGCCGTTTTGATCAGTATGGCATTGCAGTATAACCTGAAGTCTGGTGATGTGATGCCTCCAGATTTTCTTTTATTTCTTAAAACTGTATTAGCTATTTGAGGTTTCTTCTGGTTCCACATGAAACAAACAACAATTTTTTCAAGATTTTCAAAGAATGACCTTGGTGTTTTAATGGGGGGTTGCATTAAATCTGTAAACTGATTTGGGTAGTATAGACATTTTAATAATGTTGATTCTTCCCAGCTGTGAGCATGGTATGCTCTTCCATTTGTTAACTTCTTCTACTATTTTTTTCTCAGGGTTCCATAGTTCTCTGTGTAGAGAACTTTCATAGCCACTTATATTTTAAAATTTACTAATATGGAAGAAAGTACTGATCACATTTTGTTAACTGTTTTCTGTATCTCTTACCACATTTTTGTCCCTCTTCCCTCCCCTTATGCCTTCCTTTGGTTTAGCTGAATTTTACTGTGACATGTTTTGATTCCCTTTCTTTTCTCTTTTGTGTATTTTCTATAGGAACTTCCTTTGTGATTATCACCTGGATTACACGAAACATCTTAAAATTATAACAATCTGTTTTAAACTGAACTACTTAACTTCAATTAAATGTAAAAACTCTACTTTTTTATAGCTCAACTGCTTCTACTCTTTAAGTTCATGATGTCACAAATTACATTTGTATATATTTTAATGCAATAGTTCAGATTCATTTTTTCTTCACGTTTTTAACTTTTAAATCCATAAAAGAATAATGGAACCAAAATGATAATAAAAGTTTTCATACTTATTCACATGTTTACTGAAGAACTTTATATTCTTATATGGCTTTAAAATACTATCTAGAATTCTTTCCTTTCAACTTGAAGAACTCCCTGTAACATTTCTCATATGTTAGATGAAATACAATAACAAAGAACTCCATTAGCTCTTGTTAATCTAAAGAATTCTTTTATATATTTATATAATACAGTATGTATATATTTGCTTTTTATAGTTTTTTTATTACATATCCTTTTCCAAACCCCCTCCCCCAACCTCTCCCCCTTGAGGTGCCTTCCTTCCCCACCTTCTTTAGCAGACCCTTCCTCCTTACCCCCCCTTTGGTCCCCTCTTCCTCTGTGGCCCAATCACCTGGTGACCACCTTTGTGCACATCAAGTAGAGCCACAGGGGGAACAGTTACCGGGCAAATGCCTATCACAGGAGCCCCGGAACCTGGCCTTGCCCCCCAAAAGTGGACACCACAGGTGCTATTCCCTCCCCTAAACCATGCTGCCAGGGGCACCAACCCTCCTTCTGACCTGCCTGGAGTGGGGCCCAGGGCACTGGGAGGGGATGGCTTGATATTTCCAGTAATGGATATATTATTTTGGTTGACAAGTTTTTATTTTTATTTTGTTGCTGTCAGTACTTTAAACATATACATATCATCCCTCTGCCTTCTGGATGTGAAGTTTCTACTCAGAAATTTACTAATAAGCTTATAGAGGATCCCTTGTACATATATAGCTTTTTCTTGCTTTTTTCTAAAGTCTCTTTGACTTTAAACATAATATATCTCACTGCATTTTAATTACTCTAGGGAGAACTTTTTGAATTTGAATTTACATATCTTTTTCCTAAAAATTAAGACTTTTCAGTCATTTCTTCAAATATGCTCTTTGCCCTTTTTCTCTTTCTTCTCCTTTTGTGAATCCCATAATGTATATTAGTCTTCCTAATTATGCCTCATAAGTCTCATAGGCTCTATTTACTTTCCTACACTATTTACTTTTCTTCATTTTTTTTTTGTGATACTAAATTTTTACTTATGTTATTTTAAAAAATATTTTTTTATTATAAATCATAGCTGTGTACATTAATATGATCATGGGGCACCATATACTTGGTTCATAGACCGTTTGACACATTTTCATCACACTGGTTAACATAGCCTTCTCCTGGCATTTTCCCAGTTATTTTGCTAAGACATTTACATTCCACATTTGCCAAGTTTTACATATACTTTTGTAAGATGCACCACAGGTGTAATCCCATCATTCACCCTCCCACTACTCCTCCCTCCGCACCCTTTCCCTTTCCCCCCTATTCTTAGGTTGTAACTGGGTAATAGCTTTCATGTGAAGGTCCTAAATTAGTTTCATAGTAGGGGTGAGTACATTGGGTACTTTTTCTTCCATTCTTGAGAGACTTTACTAAGAAGAATATGTTCCAGCTCCATCCATGTAAGCATGAAAGAGGTAAAGTCTCCATCTTTCTTTAAGACTGTGTAGTATTCCATGGTGCACATATACCACAATTTATTAATCCATTCGTGGATAGATGGGAATTTGGGCTTTTTCCATGATTTAGCAATTGTGAATAGGGCTGCAATAAACATTCTGGTACAAATATCTTTATTATGATTTGATTTTTGGTCTTCTGGGT